>PVKC010000067.1:70977-88041 GCA_004027635.1 Crocidura indochinensis
AAAAAAAAAAAAAAAAAAAAAAAAAAAAAAAAAAAAAAAAAAAAAAAAAAAAAAAAAAAAAAAAAAAAAAAAAAAAAAAAAAAAAAAAAAAAAAAAAAAAAAAAAAAAAAAAAAAAAAAAAAAAAAAAAAAAAAAAAAAAAAAAAAAAAAAAAAAAAAAAAAAAAAAACAAAAAAAAAAAAAAAAAAAAAACAACCAACAAACAACGATAACACAACAATAAAAACAGAGTAGCTACCAAGAAAAGAAAAAGAACCCAGCAACAACAAAAAAATCACCAAATAATAACCAGAAGAGTGAAGAAGAAAAAGGAGACGAAGAAAAGAAAAAAAAGAAAAGATAAAAAAGAAAAGAAAAGAAAAGAAACAAAGGAAGGAGTACTGGTGTGGCAAGGTTTAGTGCCTTCAAATAGTTTTCATTCTATTCACTAGAGAAATGTATTTGTATGATAGTATATTTTAAATAGTTTTTTTTTTTTAGGAAAAATGAGAGTTTATGTATCAAAGCATGCAACTGGAACTAGAAACAATCTTCAGTAAGCAAAGGAGTAATATTTGCAAAACGAGGAATATAATATCTTTAATGCTTCTAAATATGTCTGAAGGAAATCTAACAGTTAAAATAATGCTGTGTATTTCAGCTCAATTAATTATTTAATATCCTACATAATCTTTACTATCAATAAGGAAATTATAACTTGGATGCTAATTATTAACATGTGATGAATCAAATTTAAAATATAGCATAAAGGAGTGATTTTTCTGTGTAAAGTAATGACTGTGATGTATTTTAAATTTTTTGAGTAATATTGATTTGTGTAGAGCATGTTAATATTTATTATTAACATATTGAAGCTAAATAAACATTATGTGTGAAATAATATAATTTCTGTATTTATTGGGACATTTAAATTTTTTATTCTACTTTTCAAAAATAATAGGAATGTTATTTATTATGTAACCATTAATAGTGACCAGCGCTTCAAAAGTGCCCCGTGTTCAAAATTAAAATTAACAAGCATACAATTTTTCTGTATCAGAATTCTGAGACAGAATTCATGACAAAACAATGTTGATTTTTTTTGGGGGGGCGTGTTTAGGCCAGACCCAGTGACCACACTCAGCTGTTATTCATGGCTCTGTGCTCAGAAATTGCTCCTGGCTTGGGGATGCTGAGGGATGGAACCATAGTTTTCCTAGGCTAGCATAGGCAAGGCAGACACCTTACCACTTGAGCCACCATTCCGTCCCCAATGTTGATGGTTTTTTTAAATATATAAATGGAGAATGATTTTAGACTGTTGCATAAAATGTTAAACACTTGAAAGTTAATAGAAGTTTTCAAATCACAAGTTATACTGAATATAATACTAAGTTTTCATTTATTTTCTATATATTTTAATTAATTAGGAATATTTATGTGAAGGTACAGTACATTAAAGTATTGCAGGTCTGGTTATTTTTGTTTTTGTTTTTATATATTTGATTTTGTCTTTATATAATTGATTTTGTTTTGGGTCTTGATTTCTCAGATCAGTGGCTGCAAGGTAATTGTCCTCACTCAATAAAGCATTCCCAGGTAAGGGAAATGCTGAAAGTGCTCAGGGTCACTCCTGGTGATGCTCAATGGATCCTGACTTGTGGTCTTAGATTGAACCCAGACCAGAAACATGTAAGGAAAATGCCTTATGTACTATACTATCTTTTCAACAGTGATGTATTTGACAGTTACTTCTGTCTTGTGTTGCCTCTACTACCCTCTAGATATCTGATCATTCTTATGTTGTTCATCGTGAATTCACCCCAAAGTTTTCTTGTTGTCAGATTGTTTTGAGACTTTTTTTCATATTCTATTATTGTATGGAGGATTTCTGTCCCTCACTAGAAGTGATTCACTCTACAGTATTCATGGTAGGAATCTGCCCTGTTCGTTTATGGTTTCTTTTGTAGTCCATGAAGAATCTTTTCCACATCACAATTAGCATTCCCCTTACTTCCATGAAGAAAACTGGCAATGCTTTCTAGAATAAGAACAATTATCTTGCAGCCACTGATTTGGAAAATTAAGGCACTGACTTCTGATTTTGGTGAAGCCAGGTTCCATGGAATAGCTACTCTGTATTTGGTATACTTCTCTGGACCTCTCACAGATTGCAGAGTCGGTGTGGCCTCAATATGCACTTTGGGGACATGTTCAAGAAATTATGGTGTGAACCTCTACAATTTAATTTTAAACATGTGAGAAAAGCATGGGCAAGGAGATACATTTAGGACTATTTGACAGATTATTGATCTTTAACATTGCAGATTGTTTTTTTTTTTTTCCTAGGTGTTCAATAAGCAACACTGGAATAATTGAAGTCAATTAAGAGCAAAGTTTATTGTTTGGAATGAAACTGTGTTCATGCAAAGAATTTAAAGTGGTTTCTCCCAGTACTGTTAAGTGACCTAATTTTGTAAATACAATAATTTGGTCTTTTTTATTTTACCTTTAGTCCACTCATATATCATTGCTTATCTCCTATATTCCCCAGTGTTCTCCCAGAGGTAATGTAAGTAAAAATTTCTCTCAGTCTTATGTATTGCATGCAATTTCCATTTTCCCCCTCTGTGTTGCATTTCTTTAATGTTAATACATTCAAAATAGAGAGCCGGGAGGTGGCGCAGGAGGTAAGGTGCCTGCTGCCTTGCCTAGGACCGACCACGGTTCGATCCCCCGGTTCCCATATGGTCCCCCGTGCCTGCCAGGAGCGACTTCTGAGTGCATAGCCAGGAGTAACCCCTGAGTGTCACTGGGTGTGGCCCAAAAACCAAAAAAAAAAGAAAAAACATTCAAAATACTATGTGCATCTACACATTATATATATATATATATATATATATATATATATATATAAAACAGCTTTTAATTACGATAATCCCAATAACTATTCCTAAACTGTATCTAAGTCTCTCATATATTGGTATTTTAATATAGCTACTAGTGAATTAAAATATTCTCTGACTAAATTCTTTATCTGAACTGAACTCAAAAGATTGAGTTGGTTGTTCTTTCTCTCCATGGAAATGCTATTTTGATTATGGTGTATTTTGATTATGTCTGTGACAAGGGATGATTTACCAATCTTCCTTCACAGTAACTAACTTTAGATTGCTTCAAGATCAGTTGGTTGATACTTTGGAAAATTAGCAAGATAAATGGATTGCTTTCTTGAACACTTTAAAATTCTCAGAAGGGAACTGATAACACTTGACTGTGATTAGGTACTTGCTCCTGGCTCTTTTCTCAGGGATCACTCCTGGCAGGTTTTAGGAACCATGTCTGTTGCCGTAGATTGCACCAGGGTTTGATGTTTACCAGCAAACCTATTGCATTATCTCCTCAGCCCTTTTCCAAAATTATTATCAAGTGTTATTTGTATTTGGAGCGATTGTATAGTACAGTGGGTAATGTGATAGCCTTGAATGCACCAGTCATATTAGATTCAGGGTACGACTTGAGTTAATTCCTCAGGATCCCACATATTTCCCTGAGCCTGACAGGAACGATTTCTGAGCATAGAGCTATCTGTAACCCTTGACCACCACCAGATGTGGTCCCAAAACAAACAAACAAACAAGGAGAAAAAAAAACAAGAAAATAAAATTGGAGTCCCAAGTTTGCTTTAGTTTGTTTTAGAAGATAGTCTTTGCTCCTTTCTCAAGTGAAGCATTTAAATGAACAGATAGCATGACTATCTATTCTAGATAATCCCACAGTGTGTAGTGAGATTGAGGAATTTTGTGCATTTCAGATACAGACTAAAATAAAGAGTTCCTCATCATTGGGCTGGAAAGATACTAGAGTAACCACATGCACCTGTCTTACCTGTGGTGAACCAGTTTGATCCCAGGTCCCCTAAACCCTACCAGTGGCGATCCTTGTGTAAAGGGTTAGGACTAAATACTTATCACTGTTCAAGTGGCCTGGTTACAAAACAAAAGAAAACTCAAATTATTGAAGAGATTCAGAATTGAAGGTAAGTGAAAAGTCCATATGGAGGCTGTGTTCTATGGTATACAGTGATCGTCAACCTTTTATTTCAACTGAGCCAAATCTCGCCAAAACCACTACTGAAATTTATTTTGAGAGCCACACAGGGTGCACACTGACAGAGGCTAGGAGAAGAGTCCTGACTCCTGGAGCGGCCACTCAGCACACAGAACTGCCAAATTAAAAGTGTAAAGAGCCACATGTTGCCGACCACTGGATAGAACATGAGCCCTTGAGTCAAATAGGAAATTCCTTCCCTGTATAGAAAATCTCAGAAGCTGCTTAGGCTCATATACTTGTTGGTGGTAATGCAGTCTTATTCAGATCAGTCCTTTTGGAGGTTAGTGCTGTTCTATTTTATTTTATACATAGTGCCCAGAAATGACTTCTTGCTATGTGCTCAGAGACCATTCTAGGCACTATACATGTTGCTGGGGATGGGAATGATTTTGGTGTTATGAGAGAGAGTTTTCTTTTTGGGGGGTCACACCTGGCAGCACTCAGGAGTCACTACTGTCTCTATGCTCAGAAATCACCCCTAGCAGGCACAGGGGACCATATGGAATGCCGAGATTCGAACCACCGACCTTCCACACGCAGGGCAAATGCCTTACCTCCCTGCTATCTCTCGGGCCCCAAAAGAGAGTTTTCTTAACCTTTGTATTGCCTCACAATTCTAACAGCTACATTCATGATTAAGGTGAAGTCTAAATAGAGAATTTGGGATGCTATATAGTATAAGTGCTGCCTTAATTGGAACTGACACTGGTTTCTAAGATGTGTACTGAAACTGAAAGGACTGTCAGATCTCAAATTGGATTCACGGGGTTGGAGTAATAGCAGAGTGTTAGGGCGTTCATATTGCATGCTGTTGACCCAGGATGGAGCCAGGTTTGATCACTCACGTCCCATATGATCCCCTAAGTCTGACAGTAGTGATTTCTGAGTGGAGAGCCAGAAGTAACCCTTAAACGATGCCTGGTATGGACCCCAAACAAAACAAATAAACAAACAAACAAAAAACAAATTTGGTTCACAAGAAAAAGAAGTACTAATGGTACTACAAATAATTTAGCTTTCCAACTCCAACTCATTTTCAATAGAAACAATACATCCCTATAACCCTCATAGATTCTGATGATTCAGCAACTGCAACCATATGACTCAATATCCAGGGAAGCAAGCAAATAACAAAATTTCTATCTAATATGACTAGTAGGAGGAAAAGGTGGGCTTTATCAATATAAGTAACTGATCTAGAGATATTTAACAATCAACAATTTACCAATCTATTCTCAAAAGATATGTAAACAAAGTCTTGAAAAATTATGGGTACATGGACCATACAGCTAAGCATTGCCAATCTTGAGAAAAGAAAAAGTCTAATTCCCCAACTTGCTGAAGCCTTGTTAGCTGCTACTATTATCCATGTATATTTGAAACAACTAATAATATTCAAAATAAAAGGAGTAACAGAATGATAAACTATTAACAAGAGTTTGCTAAACCTGTCAAAGACTTAATGACCTTATTTAGAGATACATTATTTGGCCATACCCTGTGACACTCAAGGGTTACTCCTAGCTATCTTCTCAGAAGTCGCTCAAGGATCGGGGGACCATAATGGACCCCAGGGAATCAAACCTCAGTCTTTCCTAGGTCAGCTGTTTGCAAGATAAGCACTCTACCACTTGGGCTATTGTTCCAGTCTCAAGATACATTAATTCTACAAATTTTCTTCTTGCTGTATTTTTTTAATTTCATCTTTTCCTTTTATGTGTTTTTTTTCTTTTTTAATAGGTTTGCTCCCACTTACCTGGCAAAAAATCTATTATGATCAACTATGCCAGCTATGTGATATAGGGTCTTTCACTAAAGTGAATTATGTATACATATGTATATATAAACAATCAACACTAAAATTTAAAGAAGTAAATGAGCATATCAGAACATATAACACCAGGTAACATGATACATCAAAGAAATGTATCATGAAAGAACAACTCTAGAATACAATTTCAAAACTTGGACTATTTCATTTTCCTTCAATATAGTAGCAGAGAATATAGATTTTTAGACAATTGTTATCAAGAGAGAAAGAACATTAAATGATGATAAAGTGATCAATAAACCAGTAGGTTGTAACAATAATGTGTATCACTGTACATAGCAGCACCAAAATAAGTAAGCAAATATTAGGAGACCGAAACAGAGGCATTGACAGCAAGACAAACTTATTAGAGGGCTTTATCACTTTTCTTGTGTCTATAGACAGATCACTGAGCTGGAAAATATCAATAAAACAAAGACCTATGGGCTATTATGTAGAAGTATCTGTTCAAATCCTCAGTAACTTAATCATATTTTTCATTGTTAAATTCCTGTTTTTTTAAATCTATTTTCAGACATATGAACTGTAAGTATCTTCTCCCACTGAAGAGGATGACATTTTGAGTTGATGTCAATTGCTTCACTGTTCAGAATCTTTTTGGTTTGATACAGTACTTTATTTTATTTTGCTTTTATTTCCTTTGCCCTTAATTTGAGGTCCAAACTCAAGTCCAAGAAGTTTATTATGTGGAGTGAATTAGGAGTACATTTTTTTTAATGTTCTGCTTTTGTATTTTATGATACAAAACATATCTAATTTTGAAGTATACTTTAATTAATATTATTTATGGGTTTTTTAAGTATTAAACTATTTGCGCTTTACACCAAGTGGTACTCAGGGTTTTCTTGTGGTTCTATGTTCAGCAATCATTATTGCAGCTACTTGAGGAACAATAATCAGTGCCAGTATGAAATCAAGTTCATCCCTTTGCAAGGAAAGTAACTTTCTCTATCATCCCTGTATCCTAGGTCTTTTATGCTTTGTCATATATTATTTTTAAATCTTAAAATCATCAATACTGAATTAGAAAACTCACTTGGAAGTGTGTGGATAGAACCTTCTTCTCTCCAAGTTCTAAATTCAAGCTGTTTGAGGTAAATGCAGATAGGGTTCCTATATTTTTTAATTCTGTATATTCTTGATAAAAGTCATTGTTATAATTTATTTGAGTGATTATTTTAAGGCTTTCTGAATTGGTAATTAAGTGTATTTAATTTTATATATACATATGACTATAGCTCAAGAAATAAACTTTGCGTGATAAAATCAGATGATAGAATAAAACAATTACTATGTGTGTGTTTTATTATTTTTTGCATTTGCAAAATCAACATGCATTGTATAAAAAGGTCAAGTAAGTGTACCCTCAATACTGTCTCAGATTTATTTCATTATTAAATAACATTTTGATCCATTGGAAAATTGCCCCAAATAAGTAGACAGCCTATAACTTGCAAGTATTTATTTTTCTTACATATGACATTATGTGGACTTGTTCTGAAAACCAGACCTGTAAACCATCTTGACTGTGACATGTACTTTAAAAGACTTAGTAAATGGAAAAGCAAAGAGTTAACAATTAACTAAACATGGTATCTAACCATGGGAATCTAAAGCAGATAAAGTGTTAATGGAAAATTCCAACTGACTTTACCTTAAACATACTTTGATTTATTAATATTAATAACAATTTTTTATGTAAGCACTGTGGTTAAAGAAATGTTCATAGTGTGTTTTGGTCATCATAGAATATGTAACAATTTCACCAGAGCAACTTTCCAGGCCACCAAAGTTCCCCATTTTCCTCCCACTTGCATCTCTCACTCTCACTCTTTCTCTTCTCTCTGACATTGTGGTTTGTACTATTGTCAATGAGGGGTGCTATGCAAATTACTTTATCCCCTTTCAGAACCTAGGTATTGTCCAAAGTGATCAGTTTCAACAATCATTGTCGAGATAGTTGTCAGTGCATTGAACTCACCGCTCTTCATGATTTCTTTAGATATGATTGTTATAGTTATCAGAATCATTAACTTATATATGAATGCAATATTCTATTGTTTATTGTCCTTTTTAAATTTCGGAGGAAGCAGCATAAAATTATCTCACTCACATGTTTATTGTCTAGAAAAATATAATCTTTTTTTAATTTTAAATTATTTTGTTTTATCTTAGTAGCTGTCTGTTCACCTTGTAAAGTTTCTGTGTATTTTCAGTTTTATGAATTTTAACATTACATTCATTGTATGCATAACAATACTGTGTTCTTTTCATTTTACTTTTCCTCTGACCCTTCCTTCAACTTACCTAATCACAGTGAAAACTATAAACAATAACAGAATCTTGGGAGACACATTTAATTTTCGAAAGTCAGATCTTTAGAAATTATTTTAAATGTGAACTTGGAGAAACAGAAATTTTCTGTGCATCAATGATTAAAGAATTAAATGCATGTGCAACCTTTGAAAGCATTTGCTGATGTAAAGATGATTATAATGAAGATGGAGCAAAGTAGATACTTGAAAAGAGAATATCTATTTGATTAATGGACATTTGTCAGTGTTCTTTAGAATAAAATAAATAAAACTTTTATCAAAATGTCTAGAAATTTATAATAGTTTCATATTTATTTGTAAATTAGCATCTGGCATTTGATCAAAGTCAATTGAATGCTGACATTATTTAGTTTAATCTTTTTATAAGTATAAGTTAGTGTTTTATAATTTCATGATAAAGTTTTTTATTTTTATGGAAATTGGTATATGATTATATGTTTCATTAAAATCAACTCAAGTACTTTAGAGCACTGATATATTTATCTGCAATAGGCATCATTCAATGTTTGGGAAACAAAATTGTATTTTTAAAACTTGTTTATTTACAAACAAGTCTGATTTTCTTTCCACAAGGCAGTGTTAGAGATGACATATTTATTAACTATTTTGATTGACTCTTTTTATGAGGGGGCATTTTGGGGTCAAACCTGAATATGCTAAGAGCTTACTCCTGGCACTGTACTAAGACATCACCCCTTGCAGTGTCACTGGAATTATGTACATGCGTCCTGGGGATCAAATTATGTCTACAACTGTATCCAAGTCAAGTGCTCTAGTTGCTGTAATATCCGGATAGTCCCTTGACTATAAAATTGTATTAGTATACCAAAATAAACAGTGATGCTTATAAACCCAAAGGATTATCTGGTATGTTATCATTGTATTATTTATTTTGAGGATAATCCAATAATTCTGTTTTATATCTTTAAATCATATCTTAAGTGGTTTTTCACGTCCCTGCCCCGCCTCTCATCTTAAGTTATTTTAAGTATACTGTCATATTTATTATATAAAATAAAAAATTAAAAGTCATAAAAATTAAAAGTAATAGAAAATATTTCAAAACAAGTATTTACACAACAAAATATTGAATACTACAAAATACTCACACTATAAATATTGTATAATTAAATACTATATACTTCAAATATGTAGAAAACTGTAACAAATACTACATCATAAATATTATATTAAATATTTTGAGTCCTTAGAGGTTATTAAAAATATTATGTTATAGGGGCCCGGGAGATAGCATGGAGGTAAGGTGTTTGCCTTTCATGCAAAAGGTCATCGGTTCGAATTCCAGTGCCCCATATGGTCCCCAGTGCCTGCCGGGAGCGATTTCTGAGCATGGAGCCAGGAGTAACCCCTGAGCACTGCCGGGTGTGACCCAAAAAGCAAAATATATATATATATATATTATGTTATAGCAATATAAAAATTATTGAAACTAGTATAATACTCATGCTGAATGCATGATTGGCATTGTTTTCCTTAATTTCTTTTTATAAATCAGTAATTCAAAAAGTTAGTTCAGATAAATTTATAATTAAATAAAAACATTCTGCAGGAAACAGTTTTGTAATAACATTCTAAATTATTTATACACTGAATAAATTAATTATATGACCTTATGTTGATCAATATAAGATATTTTAAAAAATAAACAAAAATTGACTCCCTTCCTCCTTCCCGCCGGAGCTGCAGCGAGGCTGCCCAGGGCTTTGGGGACCCAGGTGAACTCCATCCCCTCCCTCCCTCCGCCTGAGCTACGCCTGGTCGCCCAGGAGTTTGGGGACCGGCAGGTGAACCCCCACTCCCTCCCTCCTTCCCGCGGAGCTGCAACGTGGTTGCCCAGGGCTTTGGGGACCCAGGTGAACTCCATCCCCTCCCTACCTCCCGCCTGAGCTGCGTGGTCGCCCAGGACCCCCAAGAACCAGCAGGTGAGCTCCACCCTTTTCCACCCTCTCTCCCAGCACTGCAGTGCACACATACCTAGGCACTCTGAGTTGGTCGTCACCCTCCCCACCTCACCTACATACTGGCAACATAGCTGAGCTAAGATCTGCTTCCCTTCCACGACCTTCTGTGCATGCTTCACCACCTGGAGACTGTGGGCACACTAAAGATAACCTACCCCCGCAAACCCTGAATTGGAGCTTGGACTCCAAGTGCCGGAGGGAACTTGTGGGCCCTTCCTGAGGGGTTGGGAACTCCTTTGATTCCTAGGTAGGGGAGGAGCTGAGGGAGCTAGGCTCAACAGCGCTCTCATCCATTGTGGCCAGAAGTGGAACTGCACCAGCTGTTAGGTAGAGGGAAAGGGTAATTGAAACTGCACTGGCACTGGAATAAGTGAGAGGGGCCAAACTTCACTAACCTCACCCAACTCAAAAGCGAGTTGAAATCTGAAGAAACTGCACTCCAAGCCAAACCAATAAATGAAAAGAAATATGGGTAGACTAAGGAAGACCTCAACACCTGCGGACCTGGAGAGAAATCCTAACAAATTCCCAAACCCACCAAAAAGCACAGACCCAACAGAGGAAGGCTTAAAAGAAATCATGAGAAAGGAAATGCAAGCTTTAGTGAAGGAAATGAGAGAACCACTAGCCAGAGAGTACAACAAATCCATGGAGGTACAAATAAACCAACTAAATATACTGCAAGATATGAAAGAAATCATACAAAGAGAATTGAAGGAAATAAAAGACAAGGCAGAAAGCCACATGAGCAGAATCACACAGTTGGGAAAGCACATAGAAGAACTCGAAGGAAAACTGCAAGCAAAAAACAACCAAGAAACCAACAAGGAAATAAAAGGCAAAGTACTAGAAGAAAAAGTCCAATATTTACTGAACAAAGACAAAAGAAACAACCTAAGAATTGTAGGTATACCAGAAGGGGAGGAAATAGGAAAAGGGGAAGAACAAGTAGTCAGGGAGGTAATAGCAGAAAACTTTCCCACCCTCTGGAAAGAAGCTCTGCTGCAAATCCAGGAAGTGAAGAGAGTCCCTAATAAAATAGACCTTAATAAACCAACACCAAGACATATAGTAATCCAAATGGCCAAAAACAATGAGAAGGGTGAACTCCTTAAAGCAATAAGGGAGAAAAAAACCTCAAGTACAAAGGAATGAACATAAGAATCAAACCAGATCTCCCATTTGAAATAATCCAAGCAAGAAGAGAGTGGAACTACATATTTAAATGCCTGAATGAAAATAATTTCCAACCGAGGGACCAATACCCAGCAAAACTCTCATTCATTTGGAAGGACAGAATAAAAACATTCTCAAACAAAAACGATCTTGCATCATTTGCGCAAACAAAACCAATCCTAAATGAACTACTCAGAGACAAATTACACAATCCAAACCCCCGATTGTAACAAAAACCACCCTACACAGCACAACTGCACAACAGTCCTCTCTCTCAATAATCTCCCTAAATGTAAACGGACTAAACTCTCCCATTAAGAGACACATAGTAGAGGACTGGATTAGAAAACATAAAACGGATTTCTGCTGCCTGCAAGAAACACACCTACAACTACAGGATAAGCACAGGCTTAGAATAAAAGGATGAAAATTAATTATTCAAGCCAATGGAAAACAAAAAAGAGCAGGCATAGCCATTCTTATATCAGACAAAATTGCATTCAACCTCAAGAAAGTGATCAGAGACAAGGATGGTCACTACTTATTAATCAGGGGAACACTAGATCAAGAAGTACTAACCCTGGTCAATATTTATGCCCCTACTGTAGAGCCAGCAAAATAAGTGAAGCAACTGCTCACAAACCTGGAGAAACACATGAAGGGAAACGTGGTGATAGTGGAAGATCTCAATACCCCACTATCACCACTGGATAGATCCAACAAACAGAAAAACAGCAAAGAAATAATAGGCCTAAATGAAAAATTAGAAGATAGGGCTAATAGACTTATATAGGACCCTCCACCCCCAGAAAACAGAATATACATTCTTCTCAAGCCCACATGGAACATTCTCCAGAATAGATCATGTCTTAGGATACAAATCTAACCTATATAAGATTACAAAGGTAAGGATCATTAGAAGCACTCTATCAGATCACTATGCAATGGAGGTCAAAATTGACTGCAAGAAGAAGCAATGGAGAAAAACTAACACCTGGAGATTAAACAATATGCTCCTCAACAACAGCTGGATCAAAGAGCAACTCAAGGAAGAAATAAAAAGATTCCTTGAGACAAATGATAATGAAGAGACAACTTGTCAAAATTTGTGGGACACAGCAAAAGCAGTAATTAGGGGGAAACTCATAGCAGCAATACAGGCCTATGTCAAGAAACAGGAAAATGCCAAAATCAACACTTTAAAGGATCACCTAACGGAACTGGAACAATAACAGCAAAGAAATCCAACCACAGCCAGAAAGCAAGAAATAATAAAAACCAGAGCAGAAATAAACAACATGGAAACTAAGAAAACAATACAAAAAATTAATGAGACCAGGAGTTGGTTTTTCGAAAAAATAAACAAGATAGACAAACCACTGGCAAAACTCACCAAAAAAAGAGGGAAAACACCCAAATCAGTAGGATTATGAATGAAAGGGGAGAAATCACAACAGAACCCCAAGAAATACAACATAACATGAGATCATACTATGAACAAGTATACTCAGGCTAGAGAACCCAGTAGAAATCGACAGGTTCCTGGAAAAATACCATCTTCCAAGACTGGATAAGGAAGACTTAGAAAGCTTAAACAGACCAATCACTTCAGAGGAAATTGAAGATGCAATTAAGAAACTCCCTAAGAACAAAAGTCCAGGTCCGGATGGATTTACAGGAGAATTTTATCAAACGTTCCGAGAAGACTTACTACCACTTTTCTACAGGCTCTTCCAAAACATCGAAGAAACAGGAATCCTTCCCGACTCCTTTTATGAGGCTAATATCACACTCATTCCCAAAGATGGCAAGGACACCACCAAGAAAGAAAACTACAGACCAATCTCACTAATGAACATAGATGCAAAGATTCTCAACAAAATTTTAGCAAACCGAACCCAACACTTTATCAAAAAGATCATACATCATGACCAAGTGGGCTTCATCCCAGGAATGCAAGGTTGGTTCAACATACGGAAATCAATCAATATCATACATCACATCAACAACAAGAAAGTCAAAAATCACATGATCATATCAGTTGATGCAGAGAAGGTGTTTGACAAAATCCAGCACCCTTTCATGTTGAAAGCACTCAGCAAAATAGGGTTAGAGGGAACCTTTCTCAAGATAGTTACAGCTATCTATAAAAAGCCCACAGCCAACATTATCCTTAACGGTGAAAAACTAGAAGCATTTCCGCTAAAGTCAGGAACTAGACAAGGCTGCCCACTCTCTCCACTCTTATTCAGCATAACATTAGAAGTTCTAGCAATAGCAATCCGACAAGAGACGGAAATCAAAGGAAACCAAATTGGGAAAGAAAAACTCAAACTATCTCTTTTTGCAGACGATATGATGATATACATCGAAAACCCTAAAGAGTCCACAGTAAAGCTCCTAGAAACAATTAATCAATACAGTAAAGTGGCTGGTTACAAAGTCAATACACAAAAGACAGTAGCATTTCTCTATACAAATAACGAAGATGAGGAGAGAGCGATCATAAACACAACTCCATTTAAAATAGTATCAAAAAATGTAAAGTACCTAGGAATCAATCTCACAAGGTAAGTGAAGGACCTATACCAGGGAAACTTCAAAACACTCCAGAAAGAAATTGAAGAGGATCTACAGAAATGGAAGGACATCCCAAGCTCATGGGTAGGTAGAATCAACATAGTCAAAATGACTATCCTACCCAAACTACTATATAGATTTAATGCAATACCGAGCCAAATTCAGACATCATTTTTTAAAGAACCAGAAAAATCAATCATAAAATTCATCTGGAATCACAAAAGACCCAGGATAGCCAAACACATATTGAAAAACAAGAAGCTGGGTGGCATCTCTTTACCCAACTTGAAACTATATTATAAAGCCATAGTGATCAAAACAGTGTGGTACTGGAACAGAAACAGGACCACTGACCAGTGGGTTAGAACAGAATATCCAGACATGAATCCCCAGATATACAGTCAACTAATTTTTGACAAAAGAGCCAAGGACTTGAAATGGAACAAAGAAAGTCTCTTCAACAAATGGTGTTGGTACAACTGGAAAACCACATGTAGAAATTCAAAATAGACCCATACCTCACGCCTTATACAAAAATCAACTCAAAATGGATCAAAGACCTCGAAATTAGACCCGAATCTATAAAGTTTATAGAGAACAAAATAGGTAGAACACTCAAAGACCTATATATCAAAAAGGTCTTCGAGGATGGAGCATCAATGACAAGAACCTTAGCATCAAACATAAACAAATGGGACTACATCAAACTAAAATGCTTCTGCATGGCAAAGGAAACCCTCCTTAACGCAAGAAGACAGTTAACCAACTGGGAAAAAATCTTTTCACTCAACATATCAGATAAAGGGCTGATATCCAGAATATACAAAGCTCTCAGAAAGCTGAGTTCCCCAAAACCAAATAAAGTCATAAAAAATGGGAAGAAGAAATGAATAGACACTTCTCTGAAGAAGACAGAAAGATGATCAACAAACACATGGAAATATGCTCACCTTCACTTATCATCAGAGAAATTCAAATCAAAACAACAATGAGGTACCACCTCACACCAGTGAGAATGGCTCACATCAAAAATAATGGGAACAGTCTCTGCTGGCGGGGATGCAGTACAAAAGACACTCTCATCCACTGCTGGTGGGAATGCCCCCTAGTCCAACCCCTATGGAGAACAGTCTGGAGAGTGTTCAAGGAAATAAGAATTGAGCTGCCGTTTGACCCAGCAATTGCTCTCCAAGGTATCTACCCCCAAATCGGAAGGACATTCATCTCAAAATATGTGTGCACCCCACTATTTATAGCAATGCTCAGTATAATAGCCAAGTCCTGGAATCAACCTCAATGTCCAACAACAGATGAATTGATCATTAAAATGTGGTATCTATACACAATGGAATACTACATGGCAGTCAGAAATGATACAATCACAGATTTCACAGCAACGTGGATGGATCTAGATCATATTATGTTAAACAAAGTCAGAAGACGAAAGATAAATACAGAATAATAGCACTATTCTGAAGCACCTAGAACATACACATTATATACAACCAATACTCAACAGTCAAATAGCATTGTTTAACAGGGTAGAAACTCCAAACACAGTAATAGTCAACAAATACCAAGAAGTAGTGCCCAAAACACATGAAATAAGAACAACACATACCCTGGACTAAATATTATACCACAAAGAAATCAACAACAACAGAAACAGCAGTATAGAGAGAACAGGTATGTAATCAGCCTTCTACCACAAAGACCCATAATATCCCCTTAGGAATCTTATACTGAAATACAGGTAAAGAATACCATGGGAAATCACTGACTCCAATAGAAACATCTCATAACAATATGTTTTAATGCTTAAATCTTTATGTATTTAAAATAACCTCTCAGCTTTTATATTCACAGGCATTATTGGATACATAGGATGGACAAAACAAGATGGCACCCCGGGGCTCAGTCACACGAGATACCATACCCAGCTTGTACTATGAGAATGTCCTGAGAAACCTCTTTAAAGTACACTTTATCCCCAGGCTATACCTTCTTTTAAGACTTGAAGAACGTGACAAGCCAGACCACCAAAGTAGCAACAGCAACCTACAGACTGATAATACAGACCATACTTATTGAACTCATTCAATCAAGCTAGAATTCCCTTTCTCTTTTCTCATCTCTTCTCACTACTTTCTTCTTTTTTCTCTTTTTCTCTTCTCCCTTTCTTTTTTAATATATTTTTTCCTTCTATATACTCTCCCCTCTCCCCCCTTTGGATATCCGACTATCCCTGCACCCCTCAACCCCATCCAGATTTTCCACCTTAATAAAACTCTCACCCTCAATTCTTAATCCATTAGGCATCAAGACTGACTTTCTACCCCAACGAACCAGTACCCAGAACCCAAATGAAGGGACACCCACTCAAACTCACAACTCATCCCTCGCAAGAAGAGCCAACCATCTCCCCTGCTGAATCAGGATGCGCGTCCCTCCTTACCAACTCTTCCTAATATGGACTGGTACTTGACAATGGACTTAGCTCTAAAAGCACCCCCAAAGCAAGAACTTTCCCCATGACCTTCCTGCCGAGATTCTCTTACCAAACTGAGGAAGGTCAGGGAGCATGATGTAAAGGCGCCTGGGAACCCACACACCACAAGAAAATACCAAAAGTCAATGGGGAAACCTATACCTCCATCATAAGTAATAGATCTGTACACAGTACCTCTTTACCTGCTTTCCCCCCCCAATTGTAAGATAGTCTATTGCACCGTTTTGTTCCTTCAATTAGCCTGTTATTTTATTATTTTTATATATTTATGTGAGCACATATAGTTTTATTTCTATTCTTTATATTTTTTGGGAGTGAAACTTGTTGTTTTTTATTCTCTTCCCACCCCCAAATGCACCAGCAATATAATGTAGCACCATTTCCCCCTGCAAAGACACACTAAAAAAAGGGGGGAATCTTATGTATAAAATCGGGATCTCATCTACTAGGGATGAGATCTCATACTTGTTTATAATACAGGGACATCTCCCACCCTGAAAATATGTCATGTGGACCCAACTTAGACCTCAGGTGATTAGACATCATCTCCAGCCTTGAA
>PVKC010000067.1:88141-101737 GCA_004027635.1 Crocidura indochinensis
AAAAAAAAAAAAAAAAAAGCCATAGTCCAGAATTTGAGCTATGGCCTGCACAACAACCATGATCTCCAGCTTCAAAGGTCCATCTGGGGCAATTGCAACAGAATGGGCCCTCTAGAAACATCCTAGGATCAACGCAAAGACCAAAACCGCCAACCACAGAAGATGAATTAAAATGACACTGAGGGAGCAGAACTCCTAGAACCACAAAGAAAGACTTCATCACAAGTTCCACACCTTGACTGGTGTAGGTACCGAGATCTTTAGATACGGAGGTCTGATTTTATCACCCAAGACGAAGCAAAAGTCTTCCAAACACCACGAAAGCACCAATAGAAGAATAAATGAGCCTGTACGGAGTCTATAGTTAATCCCATGACAATATACTGTACGGGTGGAGAAAACCTGTATCTCTTTTTTTTAATTTATTTTACTATATTTTAATTTTTTATTTATCTATCTAGCTTTTGTCAATTTCTTTGTTTTGGAGTGGTTATTAAAGTTAATGTCTCCATTTACATATATAAAATATATAATAATATATGTATAATATATATTTATATATATTCTTCCTTTCTCTTCTATCTTTATGTGCTCTGCCATGTTTTTATATCAAGACCATGGCTTTTATGTGGTGCTTACCTTTATTGCTGGAATGCTCACTGGTTATATTATTTCACGTGACACTCCTTTTTGGATTGCTGGAGGGATTCACCGTTTTCCCCTGCATCTCCCAAACCAAGGATGAGAGCCTCTAGAAAAACCCTGCCCATTTTCGATGTATTTTATTTCTACTCCAGTGAATTACTTTTCCCTTCCTCAAACAAAACCATGTAACTTGATCTATCTAGTCCCAATCCCCAGTTACAGGAGGAAATAAGGGAGCTATCAAGTTCACACAGGTATAAGACCACTGGGTAGCAAGTTAGGCACAGAGGAGACCACGCACTCTTACAGGCCTGGGACTGAGGGAGGTAGATATGGGAGGTAGGATGGGAATGGTGGTATAGGGAGAACAATTTGGTGAAGAGAATCTCCCTGATATTAAGTTATCATGTACCTAAAATATTATTGTCAATAAGAGCTTTCTTTTCATGCAAAAATTAGGGGTGAGGGGAGGACAACTTTGGTGATGGGAATTCCCCTGATTCAATATTAATATGTACTTAAAATATTACTGTGAAAGATATGTAACCCACTTTGCTCAAAATAAAAATTATTATAAAAAATAAACAAAAATTAAATCAACAGACTCACAAAATCAATAATGCATAATAAGATAGGATGTAAAGGCTTTTATATGTTTCAGTGATAATACACTTGTCATACATGCATGTCAGATAACCTGGCAAAAGAGGAGAAATCTTGATATCAGACCAGGAGCCAATTACTTATTGGTAATGCATTCTAAGACATTGAGACTAAAATATCTTCAAGGAGGAAACAGAACTCGCCAAACGAATGGAAGCAGAGATAAACAGATGCAACTATATTATGCTTAGAAGTTTCTGCACCTCAAAGGAAATAGAACCTAGGATACAAAAGCCACCCACAAAATGGGAAAATCTATTCACCCAATACACATCAGATAAAGGGTTACTATCAAAAATAGGCAACTTACTGACAGAACTTAAGAAGAAAAGAAATCTAGCCCCATCAAAAAAATGGGAAGAAGAAATGAATAGAAAATTCCTCAAAGAAGAAATAGAAATGGCCAAAGCATATGAAAAACTGCTCTATATCACAAATCATCAAAGAGATAAAAGTCAAAACAACAATGAAGTACCATCTCATACCACAGAGACTGGAACACATCACAAAGAACACAAAAATAAGAAAAGTCAATCCTGTCGGGGATGTAGAGAGAAAGAAACTCTCATTCATTGCTTGTGGGAATGTCGTCTAGTTCAGTCTTTATAGAAAACAATATGGAGATTCCTCAAAATAACTGTAAATTGATCTCCCATATGACCCAGCTATACCACTCCTAGGGATATAACCTAGGAACAAAAATACAATACAAGGGCCGGGCGGTGGCGCTGGAGGTAAGGTGCCTGCCTTAGGACGGACCGGACCACGGTTCGATCCCCCGGTACCCATATGGTCCCCTGTGCCTGCCAGGAGCAACTTCTGAGCGCATAGCCAGGAGTAACCCCTGAGCGTCACTGGGTGTGGCCCAAAAAAAAAAAAAATACAATACAAAAATCCCTTCCTCACACAAAAATTCATTGCAGCACTATTTATAATAATCAGACTCCGGAAACAACCAAGATGCCCTTCAACAGAAGAATGGCTGATGAAACTGGTATATACGGTATTTTTCGCCATATATGCCGCACTTTTCTTCCCCAAAACGGGGATGGAAAAGTGGGTGCATCTTATACGGCGAATGTCCATCTGGGGATCCAGGCTCGGGCATATTTGCACCCGTGCCCGGACCCCCAGATGGCCTGCAGCCATCTACTCACTGTTCTCCCAGACTGATCTCACATGGAGTGTGTTGCGCTGCTGGTCACACCCCTATGACAGTGGAGACGGGGGCCGTGCTGTAGGTAAGATGTATGTCACACACTGCCATCACAGACATCACACTACTGTGTACACCTCAGAACTGGTTCTACTCCCCATCCATTAATTATTTGTCTGAAAGCACTGTACCTAAAGCAGCGTCCCCAACCACCGGGCCGCAGCCCACTACCAGTGCGACCCACACTGACAATAATTTTCAGGAGCTACGGCAATTTATGTCAAGAGGACGTCGGAGCTCCGCCTACTTAGGGGCAGAGCCCTTTTGAGTCGATGAGGACCTAGAGTGACAAGAGCTCCTCCCCTAAGTAGGCAGAGCTACGTACATAACACTGCAATGACTGCAACCTCTGGATGTTGCCATTAACAAACCTTCAAAGTTCTGATGCGAGAGGAGTGGAACACCTTGATGGCAGCTGGCAACCATGATTTGACTCCTACTGGGCGAATGAAGAGGCCCACTATCACACAAGTGTGTGAATGGGTTAATGGTCATGGTACTCCGTTAAGGAGGACATTGTTGTAAAGTCCTTCAAGAAATGTGGCATTAGTAATGCCTTGGATGAACCAGAAGATGACGTCATATTTGACACCAGTGAAAAAGAAAGTGTTGACAATGACTGTGAGGATCTTTCCATCCTCATTTCTGATAACAGCATAAGTCAACATTTCCCTATACATGGATGAACATGGAATCTATTATTCTGAATGAATAAGTCAGAGGGGAGAAATAGACACAGAACAGTCTCACTCATCTATGGGTTTTAAGAAAAATAAAAGACATTGTAATAATGTCAAAGATAATAGAGATGACGGTTGGAATGACAGCTCATGATATGAAGGTTGCCACAAAAAATGGTGAGTACAGTTAGATAAATAACTATATTGACAACTCTGATGACAAGGTCAATAAGTGAGAGAAGTAGTATGCCTACCTTGAATACAGGCAGGGAAAGAGGAGGAATATTGAAGCACTGGTGATGGGAATGTTTCACTGGTGAGTATTGCGGATTCTTTATATGACTGAAACCCAACTATAATCATGTCTATAATCAAAGTGCTTAAATAAAGGTATTATTTAAATAAAAAAACAACTTGGCATAGGAATAAAGGAGGAGATAAAGAAAAAAGAAATGAAGAAGAAATGGAAGAAAAGAGAAGATAAATAAAATAGGGAAGAGGGAAGATGGAAGAAGAGGAATTTTCTGAAGAGACAAGGAAGAAGAACAAGGCGCAAGAGGAGGAAAAGAAGAAGAGGAAGAAGAAAAAGAAGGAGAAGAAAAAGAAGGAGAAGAGAAGAAGAGGAGGAGAAAGAGGAGAAAAGGAAGAACAAAAGTAAAAGGAGGAAAGAGAGTAAAAGGAGGGAAATTAGAAGAGTTGGAAAAGGAGGTAGAGGAGGAGAGAAGGAAAGTAAGGCTAGGAAGAAGAGGAAGAACAACAGAAAGAGAAGAAATAAGGGAAGGAATACTTTATTGAAGAGTAGGATGGATGGCAAGAGAAGAAGAGATAAAAGGGAAGTTGAGGTAATTACCCCACATACACACACATACACACATTTATTTTATGGAGTATCAAAAAAGGCATTGGTTGACAACACTGAGATGGCCTATGACTGGTATATATTCCCAGATATAAATAAATGTGCCTTTCTACCTTAAAGAGAGTTGAAGTTTATATCTATGTATTATTTTATATCTATGTAATAAATTTGAAATTATAATAATTTTGTTAATGTCTACACAATTGGTGTAAGGAAAATATACAATGAAATTGTCTAGAGCTGCATTTATCAACATATGCACTAACATGGACCCCGGGATAGTACAGAACCGAATGCAAGTGATAATGTCATAATGAAACATCACTGTAGAAAACTGGAGAACTTGGCAGAGCAGGTCAGGGAGTCAAAAATGAAAGGAAATAGTCAGAAGCAGACCATGATTGGGAAAAGGTAAGAACCCTACAATTTTCATAATCAACATGTAAAAACATTTGTAAAACTATCTAAAGAGGAAGACAATATTTTTCTTGTGAAGACAAGAAGACTGTATATGAAGTTCATAGATATCTGATGAAATTAAAATATAGACATTGAAATACATATTAATGTGAATATCAATGACTTTGAAAAGGGAAAAACTAAATTTCAGAAACTTCTTCTCATGTGAAAAACTATCTTCCCAGAGGCATACCCCAGGCAGGAAAAACACTGTATTGGGGAACAATTTTATGTATAGAGGAGCATGCCTCATAGGCAAGGATTGTGCTGTCATGATTGATTTTCTCTAAGATATAGCAGTACATAGTCATTATACTTTTACCAGGTTTAAATACTAATGAAATAATAAATTAAAATAGAGAGGTTTAAGAGTGTTTTTAAGTTTAGTCTCTCAAAATGTGTATTTTGCTTATTTGTACTTAATTTGGACTTGGATTAATTAGATATCTATAAAATAAGTCATGCATGATTTGAAATAAACTAAAAGGATTAGATTATCTTAATTAATAGTTCTCAGTTGTAGAACTTGGAAATGTTATTTATCTTGGGATTTTAATTTCTCTTTTTCTTGACATATGAGGGAATACTGAGGTGTTCATGTAGTGTTAGAAATCATGTGTGGTGCAGAGGTGGGACTTCATCGTGAAACTATGTATTTTAGTCCTATGAGTCACATTTATGGTGCCATTTGAAATTTTTTTGTATTTTGGGGCCACAGCCCGTGACACACAGGGGTTACTTCTCCTGGCTATGTTCTCAGAAAACGCTCCTGGCTTGGGGAACCATATGGGACACTGAGGGATTGAGCTGAAGTCTGTCCTAGGCTAACATGGGCAAGACAGACGCCTTACTGCTTCTTGCCACAGTTCTAGCACTTTGAAATTATTTTTTAATAAATATTCAATTAGAAACAGTACGTTTCAGAAGAGAAAATGTTATGCAAATGGTTTTTTATATGTTTTGTGCACCCATCTTTAGATTTTCTTCAACTATTTTTTTTTTTTAATTTTTTTTTTTTTGGTTTTTGGGCCACACCCAGTGATGCTCAGGGGTTACTCCTGGCTATGCGCTCAGAAGTCACCCCTGGCTGGCCTGGGGGACCATATGGGGCTCGGGGGATCGAACCGCGGTCTGTCCGAGGCTAGCGCCGTGAGGCAGGCACCTTACCTTCAGCGCCACCGCCCGGCCCCCAACTATTTTTTTTTTTTAATAAACTTAAATATTTTACCATAAAAGCATAGTATTTAACGTTTGTTTGTTTGTTTGTTTGGGCCACATCCGGTGAAGCTCAGGAGTTACTCCTGTCTATGCACTCGTAAATTGCTCCTGCTTGGGGAATCATATGGAATGCTGGAGAATAGAACCATGGTTCATCCTAGGCTAGCACCAGCAAGGCAAATGCCTTAACACTCCGTGCCACCACTCCAGCTCCAGTTTTTAATCTTTTAATAACGAAACCAATATACCACTTTAGAATGCCAAATACAACTCATGAAAACAGGATTATGGCATAAGATTAGCTCTAACTACAGTTATTAACTATTAGCTACAGTTATTAATGGTTATTTGATTGTTGTCTTTGAGTCATCAAAACTCTGTTCTTTTTTTTTGGGGGGGGGGGTCACACCCGGCAGTGCTCAGCGTTTACTCCTGGCTCCATGCTCAGAAATTGCTCCTGGCAGGCACGGGGGACCATATGGGACTCCGTTCTTAATCAAGTCTGCCTCAGGGATCATTTCCTCGAAGGGTTTGGGGACCTTGAATGTCAAGCCCAGGTCAGCCAAATGCAAGGTAAGCTTCCTACACATTATGTTATAATTCTGGCACCTGGAGGTAGTTTATATATGAGACATTTATATGCATGAATAAAAAATATCTTTAGTAAGAATAACTATCACATTTTCCATAACTGATATTTAAAATATCAAGTGTTTCCTATAATCTGTAACAATTCCATTCTCTTGTTTTTTATGATTTTTTATGATTATGTATTTCAAATATACTGTTATTTATAGACTATTTTGATATGTCTAATGCTACAAAAATAGTGCCTTCCTATTTTTATTGATCATTTTGTATATAATGTCAGCATGAGTTATTCTTAATAGTAATACTGATGTCTGATTAAGGAGGTTTTTGTTAATCAATTTCATTGTGAAATTATTGATTTTACTCTGTCAAGCATTATTTTTTCGAAAATTTAACTCACATCAGAGGCCAGTGTGATAGTAGAGGGGTATGGTATTTATCTTTAGCTGGATGACCGAGGTTTGATCTTTGGCATCCATATGATTTCTTGAGCATGTTAGGAGTTATCTTGGAGGACAAAGCCAGAAGAAAAAATATCCTAAGAATAGCTGGTATGGCTCCCAAAACAAACTAACTAAATAAATAAATACAGAAAAGAAAATTTAGACCATATTCCAGTGAAGTGAATTTACCTCCATTCTTTATAAAAATTGTAACTATTTTTGTTTTCCTCAACACCTATATTACTCAGGTTTTACTCCTGGCTCTGAAATCAGGGATCACACTAGATGGTACTCAAGGATTATATGGGCCTTTGAATCAAACCTGGGCCATTCTTTAATCTAAGATCAACAAAATAATTATTAGGAGTAAGATTCTTTGAAGTTTCCAATCTGTCCTCCTTAAAATGTTGAACATAAACTTTAAACTTTATTTTATTATAACAACTGTCAGTGGTTTTCTTTTTCGGTGAAGGAACATACCCAGTGACGCTCAGGAGTTACTCATGGCTATGTGCTCAGAAATCTCTCCTGACTTGGGGAACCATATAGACGCTGGGGAATCAAAAACCAGGTCCTTCTTGGGTCAGCTACATGCAAGGCAAATGCCCTACCTCTGTGCTATCTATCACTCTGTCCACAATAACATTTCCTTTTAAGTTTTAGACGTGTGCTTTTATTTGGGGGGGGGGGCTTTAAAAGTGATGCCCAATGGTCAGTTCTGGTTGTTTGCCGATCAAGCTGGACATTTCCATTCCAGTTCCTGAGAAATAGCAGGGACTTCTACTCAGTGCCTGCCCTATTTGGACCAGTCCATTTGGTTCTCACACTGAGAACTCACACTCAGAAGGGCAAAGTCCACCTTGTGATCATGGATAACAAACAAAGTCAGAGTTTGTTTTTTTTCCTCCCTATTATATCTCCCCCTTTACTTACCTCAATTGTTATTTTTTTCTACTTCACTTCAGTTTGATGAAAGCGTTAGATTTTTTTATTATTGTAATTCTAAGTTCCTGTGACTTAATTTCCTATTTATAGTATAGTTCCTGTTTTTAACATAATCATTTGTAAACTTACACTTCATATTTACCAATAATTATTTTATAATGATTAATTGTAATTAATTATTGTAGTGTTCCATGTTCTTGTTCCCCAGCATACTCAACTCCAACCAATCCTCGTTTCCTCTTCCTCCTCTTCTTCCTCCTTCACTTTCTTTTGCTTCTTCCTCCTCCATCTTCTTTTGCTATTGTTGTTCTTTTCTTTTCTTTTTTTTTTTTTTTTTTTTTTTTTTTTTTTTTTTTTTTTTTTTTTTTTTTTTTTTTTTTTTTTTTTTTTTTTTTTTTTTTTGGTTTTTTGGGTCACACCCGGCAGTGCTCAGGGGTTACTCCTGGCTCCATGCTCAGAAATTGCTCCTGGCAGGCACGGGGGACCATATGGGGCACCGGGATTCAAACCGATGACCTTTTGCATGAAAGGCAAACGCCTTACCGCCTTACCTCCACGCTATCTCCCGGGGCCCGTTCTTTTCTTTGTCCTCCTGGTTTTTTCTGCTTCTTCTGCTTCTTCTGTTTCTTCTCTGCTGCTTCTACTACTCCAATGTTATATTTCTTTTACTCTTCTTTCTTTTCTCTTTCACCTTTATTCCTTATCATCGCCATTCTCTTTATTCTTTTCTTCCTCTTCCTCATCCTTTCATTCCTTTCTTGCTGTAGTGAGTTCTGTTCAGTTGCCCCAAACTTATTTTTTCTATCTTCTGTATATCATGGTATAGCTTTATATCGATTTCTGAATGTCCTTCTTCCCCTAGCAATAAAACATCCTATGGCATACTATGTATTCTCCCTGGTATTTCATCAGCTTTCTTTGTGGAGTTCCAGGAGAAATAATTCTATAACAGAAGGCAATCTCATTTAATTATGGTATGCTTTGAGCTTCACACTTTCATGATTACTCTAGTGGATCTACCAAAGCTGCAATTTCCAGTTAAATTTGCTTTCTCAAGTACATGGCACCGGTCATAGTTCTCTCTCCAGTCCCTACCATTATTTTTTTTCAAATTTAAGGTGGCTTTTCTGATCTTCAATTCTCATTAAAAAATTCACTTTTATTGTAAGATGTTTGTCTGTACTTTTTTGTGAAGTGTTGCAACACAGCCATTGCTTCTTAGTGCTCTGTCCTTACTCTTCACTCAGGATTAACTCCTGGTTTTGTTTATAGAAATGCATGGGATTCTAGAGATTGTACAAAGCAGGAACATTTCTTGCAGTATTCTTCTTCTTTTTTTTTTTTTTTGTTTTTTTTGGGGGGGGGTCACACCCGGCAGTGCTCAGGGGTTACTCCTGGCTCCATGCTCAGAAACCGCTCCTGGCAGGCACGGGGGACCATATGGGGCACCGGGATTCGAACCGATGATCTTTTGCATGAAAGGTAAATGCCTTACCTCCATGCTATCTCCAGGGCCCCGCAGTATTCTTTATTTCTATACATTTAATATGGATATTAGTATTGTTAGAAAGATGCAAAAATGTCCTAGGTTCTTATAGCAATTTGAAAATTTTAAAGTGGTTTTCTATCAGCAATTTGAGAGTTTGAAAAGGAGTGTTATTCTCATACTTATAATACAATAATAATGTACCACAACTGTAATACATGCATAATGAAATGGAAACAATGCCATCTAAACCTAAAATCATTTTTCTAAAACTTCTAAAGTACATATCATTAATGCTAAAATGTCTAATAGATTATTTAGTAAAATATACATTTTACAAAAAAACCCTCTGAAATTCAACTATTAATTAATCAGTTAGAAATCTAAACATTTTTAACTATAACAAATATAAAATATTTTCAGCTATAGTTTAGTAGTTTACTAGATACATACAAATAATTGGACTGAATTTAGCATTAATTTTTTTCTCTGCAAATGAGATAAAAGCCAAATGCATGTCAAGGTAATTGAATATTTATTATAAATAACATTAAAATCATAACAGATTTAATAAAAATCTTCTTTATACCCCATTGGATGAGTCAGAACTATTTGTGTAATGTCATATTTAATTATAATTTAGCATTTCAGTATGCTCTATAACATAATGTTCCATAAATCTGATGCAAGCTAAACTAGCAGATGAAACATTGATTTGGTTAACTTAACTAATGTTATCTTCCAAAGCAACTGAGAGTTGTTTTCATTCTTTATCAAACACATTTTCCCTCAAATACAATATTGCAATTATAGACTGTGCATGAAAATGTCTGTGCATTGTACTAGTGCCAATGAGTAATCTCCTGTTTGGTGCTATAAACATTTCAGTTCAGCTGTTCAATGCATGTTTACATAAGCTCATATCGTCCCACTCAACAAAATTTCTAAAAGAGCACAGCTCAGTGAAAAATTGAAGAGGGAATGATGAGTAGAAAACAAGTCTATTCTTAACAAGCTATAATCAAATCATTATATGAGCTCTATTTTGTATTCTGCAGTTGATGTGATAGTCCTTCAAGCAAAAAGAAATAATGCAAGGACAAAGTTGATAAATAATAATGTAAGTTAAATTGGAATTCTCTATATGCCAAAAATTGCTCTATCATGAAAAAAATAGTATTGCTTACTCTATCACGGAAAAAATAGTGTTGCTTAAATTTTGTAACTTACCTGATCCTGTTTTGTTTCCAGTTACTAGTTATGTAGTGAATATTACCTCCAATTAATGATTGATGGTGGCCCAGTTGTATATCCATGAAGTAAATGTTTGCCTAAATTTTAAACCTATTATTCAAGAAGCAAAAAAAAAAGTCAAATTGGATACTAAAACAAGGGCTATGAGACATATGTGTGTAAAAATATAAATATTCAAAAGTACTTAAGTGATAGCCATTTCCTCTCTTTACTCCATTAAATCATATTTTTGCTTATTTACATTAAAAGAAGGAGCAGAGGATTAAATTATTTGGTTTGGTTTTAGTTTGTTGCATTACAAAGCAGAAAGATTACTATTGCTATTGAATGGATACACTAATCTTATATCTAAACCCAGCCCACAGATAAACAATTTGTAGTATTCAGAAGCATAATTCTATTTCACTTGTCACATTCTGTAGTTAGTAAAGTATAAATAAAATCAACCCGAAAAATTCTAACCTGGCTTTATAAAGATTTCACAACATGCTAAAAATGAAACATTTGATTTGTAAATTACTTCAAACACTTTTCATGAGGGCAGTGTGAGTTTGTTCTCCGTTATCTTATGCTACTCTAAGCACCCCATAAGAAGTAACCTACAAGTAATGGTGAAGGTATAGTGTCTGTGCAATATAAGGTTTGACCTGTAAATTAATTTTAAAAAAGAGAGTTTTCAACCTTCATTTGTGTGATATTCATTTATAACTGAAGACGATTTCAGGGTCTCATGACACATATTTGTATAAAAAAATTCATGAAATGCAATTTTAAATGCAAAGTAAATGAAACACTGATAAAGTTTAAATTTGAATTTTTCTTTATCTTTTTTGGGTTAGGGGTCACATCTAGAAGTTTTATGGAATTACTGTTGGCTCTTTGCACAACACTTAGGGAAGGATCATATATAGTACCAGTGATCTACAGGGGCTCAATAAATTCAAGAAAAATTGTCTTACTCTCCTATAATATATCTATATATAATATATCTAACTAAATAAAGTTTGATTAAAATTTTACTCCTATCATTTTACTCCTATCATTCAAATGAGAGGCAATTTTTCAATATTGTGTTTAGAGAAAAAAATTCTAGCTATAGTTTATTTTAACATTTTATTTATTGATTGTAGCTGAAAACAAATATGCAATATATAATTAATACAAATTTATTATTGGCTTCATTATTAATGATATGAAATGAAACTATGATATTTAATTTAATAAAACTATTACTCAAATATATAAATATGTTAATATATACAAATATAATAAAACTTTGCATATGTAGTATATATGCAAATTAACCATTTGTTCATATACACCCAGATACCCTACATATATAAAAGGGGGGGTTATCTTTAGACAGGTTTTCAGAAAGCCTGTCTAGAGTACAGTCCAGTGTGGGTGCGGAGAAGGACATTTGGGATATTGATGATGGGAATGTTGTACTGGTGAAGGGTTTATATATATAAACATATATATATGTGTATATATATATATATAATTAAAAAAAAGAAAAGGAAAGAAAAGATAAGGTCTTCCAATGCTTACCACAGGCTGTGTTCTTTAAACTGACTGTATAGAAAGAGGAGGTACAGTAAATGCTCCCCATATACACCTCAAACCAGGCCCTTTGCACTGTGTGCCTGTATTGTGAATGGAGGACGAAAAAATAAAATAAAATAAAATAAAATAAAAGACGGGTTTAAAAACAAATGCCTTCAGACCTTAGAAAGTTCTATCAACACAGAGAGGCCTATATATCATAGCCTCTGTTTCACAAAGTTTGAAAACTTTCTCCAAAGGCAGATAGCAGAAGAGCTGATATATTATCTCTGAATCTAAATGATAAAAGATAAAGCACCATTGGGGCCTAAGTGATGGCTCAGCAGTAGGGCTTTTACGTTTCATGCAGCTGACCTGAGACAGACTTGGTTTCTATCCCAGGTGTCTCAAATGGTCACCAAGCCAGGAGCGATTTCTGAGCACATAGCTAGGAGTAACTCTTGAGCATCACCGGGTGTTCCCCCCCCCCCCCAAAAAAAAAAAGCAGCACTTTTAATCTGTCTTATTTCCTCACTAAAACTCTCAGACATAAGCAACTTGGGGTAACAAGAAAGAAGTCTGCCCCCAGGTCACCAGAGTTATAGTCTCCGGAAACCACATGGTAGTGCTCCATATAACCTCCCTAGGCTGTTTGCTTGATTTTAACTTATTTATTCACCATGATATTGTAATCTTATTTATGATTAGGCTTCAGGCATACAATGTTTCAACATTCAGCCCTTCACTAGTGTCCCCTGCCCTTATCAATATCTCCCTCAACCACATTTGCCTCTCATGAACACTTGTGCTTCTACAATAAGCACTATTGTTATTTTCTCTATTTTTACACTGTGGTTTATGCCGTTGCTCATGGAGTTTCACACATGATACTTTCCCCCTTTCCTCATTGCCGTCTCCCTTCAATTTAGTGCTTTCTTCGACCAGTTTGCTTCCACACTGTCCCATCTCCCAATCCCTTTTAAGAGCATATTTCCTATTGTATACAGGTTGTCCTGTTGATAACATTCACTCTTTTGGGGTATTTGTTTTGCTATTATATGTTTCTTTATATGCCATATATAGGAGAGATTATTTTCTATCAATCTCTTTTACTCTCTCAACTAATTTCTTAGCATGATACTCTCTATGTGTCTCCATTTTGTAGTTAATTGCATGACTTTATACAATGGATGAGTTTATTACTTGGGTGTGTGCAACTTAATTATTCTATCTAGTCATCTGTGCTTGAACATTTGGGTTGTTTCCAGATTGGTCATTGTGAATAGTTGTAGGGAGCCATAGGAGTTCCCCCCAAAACTGCTACGCTTTGGCTGACATTCCTGCCTGCCTCTACTGAAGAAGAACAGAAACCAACATTTGCTCAGAGCCCCTTCCAAATAGGAGACTAGCAGCACAAATTTAGTTTTCCTGAAAACAATCCTTACTCCCACTTTCGCTCCCGTCAATTATTAATTCATGGCCATGAAAATAGCTTATGTTAGCCTTAGAAAAAATTTCTGAACAAAGGTTTATTGAAAACCTAACATTTACCAAAGAACTTGTGTGCACATATGTCTGTAACCCCCTCCGCA
>PVKC010000068.1:0-33455 GCA_004027635.1 Crocidura indochinensis
CACCAATTCTATTCTCAGCTTCTTCTACCCTGGTGTTGAGGTTATCCATTTTTCCATTCAGTTCATTTACTGAGTTTTTCAGGCCTGTTAGTTGACATGTTATTTCAGTTTGGAATTTTGTGATTTCTGTCATCATATTTTCTTGATTCTTATTAGTGTTCTGTTCAAGTCGGTCCATGGTTTCTTTGAGTTCTTTCAGGATCTTCCATATTGCTTTTCTAAAGTCCTTATCTGAGAGATTGATTAGTTCGTTGGTGTTGTCTGGTCATCAGAATTGTCATCTTCGTTCTCTACGTCTGACGCTGGCCTGCTTTGTTTGCCCATTGTCACATTTGTATTGTGTGTTTTTCTACGTGTTGCGTTAGTGTTCATTGCCTAAATGATATGTGCAGCCATACTCCTCTGGTTCCGCCCTTTCTGGGTGTGTCGATTTGCCTACAAGGTAGTGGAGTCCTCCGTGGATGAGGCCTTTCAAAGGATCAAATCTTGGGCCTAGGCACACAGCAGAGAAGAGAGTTCAGAGAGAAATGTTGGGCTTCAGTTGTCCAGCACAGTCCTTAGTGTGATTTTTTTCTCTTCTTGTTGCGTTGTTGTTCTTTCCTTAGAAAGAACTTTTTTTTTTTGAGCCAATATGGCCCACTCCCACGAGGTCCAGAGGACAGGAGACGAAAGATAAACACAAAGAAAAGACAGAAATCACAGTTCTTTGCAGTTGACCCCACTAGGCAGGCGTGGATTCGCAGAGATTCCCAGCCTGATGTCACAAACAGGGGACCTTGCTTTTGCACAGTACTTGAATCTTGCCAGTTTTCCTCATCTATGGGTTTTATGAAAAAAATTAAAGACATTATTGCAATAAGGCCCAGAGACAATTGAGTTAAGGGCTGGAAGGATCGGAAGGACCAGCTCACCGTTTGAAGCTCACCACAAAGAGTGGTGAATGCTTTTAGTCAAATAGCTACACTAACAGCTAGCATGACAATGTTAAAACATGAGAAAAGTAGAATGCCTGTCGCAAATACAGGCAGGGGTGGGTGATGAGGAGCATTGGTAGTTGGAATGTTGCACTGATGAAGGGGGGGTATTCTATTTATGAATGAAACCCAACAACAAGCATGCTTGTAGTCATAGTGCTTAAATATTTATTAAAAAAAAAGACTTATATGATAGAACAGCAGTGTTTGCCTTGCAAGCAGCCAATCCAGGACCAAAGGTGGTTGGTTCGAATCCCTATGTCCCATATGGTACCCCGTGCCTGCCAGGAGCGATTTCTGAGCAAATAGCCAGGAGTAACCCCTGAGCACCGCCCGGGAGTGGCCCAAAAACCAAAAAAGAGAAAAAAAAAAAGAAAAAAAAAGACTGATGTTTTCTTGTACCTCTATTTCAAAGCATAATTTATATAATTTATATTTAATTTATAATTAATTTACAATTAATTTATAATTAATCATAATTTATATAGTACCATTACCATAACAAGTACTAGAAATAAGTGTTCTAAATCCTATAATTTAAACTATGAAAGAGACTGAGGACATATGCAGGTGATGGAGTAAAGACAAGCATGTGTGATGTCTTGGGTTTGATGCCAAAACTCATACCTTCCAGTGTTATCTGGTGTGTTCTTGTCAATGAGAGAGAAATACAATTTCGATAGCATTTTTGCTTTATATATTTTCTATATATATTCCTCCCACCTCAAGGCCTTGACCACCATCATTACTACCAACACAATAACAAATAAAAAACAAAAAGTGTGAAAAGTACAAATAAAAGGACAGGTGTTAGAGAGATGATACTGGGTATAAGGCATTTGCCTTGCAGCCAAGTTGAATCTCAACACCTGACAGTTCTTTAAGCACAAAAAGAATTATCTTGAGTACTTTCAAGTATGATGCCCTCAAGCTCTTCCTAAATTAAAGAGTCAAAATTATTATAAAATTTATTATAAAATAAATTATTATATTTAATATATAATAAATTATTATATTTCAGCCAATTTTAATATTTGACCCCTAATCTAGTTATACTGATTATTTTAGACTATTTCATTTTTTAAAGCATGCTATGATTTCAATGTCTATGCTATTCCTATTTTGACAAGTAGGATGAAAATGAAAGCTATATTATATATTAGAGCTACAATTTTCTTTTTTTTTTTTTTTTTTTTTTTGTCCCCTAAATTCCCAATGCAGACCAGGCAAGGGTCTGGGAGAGCTACAATTTTCAATGAGAATTTTGGAGAAGTCCTCAATATAATGGTGACATGTTATGAAATGCCTTTAAACTTGCTAAACACAAATGCTTTCTCCATTATTTTGTTAAGTCTTGAAACATGGTTGACAAATTACAGACCCTGGACTAAATCTAGTGGTTCATTTCCATAACTAAGATTTCAACTAGACAGAGTTATGCATTCATTTATGCATCATTGCATCATTTTGTCAACTTTCTTATTGTCACAGTGATGATGACTAATGTGACAGAAACTGTCTCACAATGTCATACTGACTATTTATATAAACTTACTATCTTACTTTTTACAGAAAAAATTTACTGAACCCATGTCTACATGATCAACACAACAGCAAATCAATACTTGACTAAAGCATTTGCTGAATCCTATGCAATTATTACCACCATGTCTGATTTCATATTAAATGAAAAGCTCAAAAGAGGCACACTCTCTTTTTGAGTCTGCTGCCTTGTAGATACCCTGAATAGAATCTTAAGAATATTAGTAATTGGGGCCTGGAGAGATAGCATGGAGGTAAGGCATTTGCCTTTCATACAAAAGGTCATCAGTTCGAATCCCGGTGCCCCATATGGTCCCCCGTGCCTGCCAGGAACAATTTCTGAGCATGGAGCCAGGAGTAACCCCTGCGCACTGCCGGGTGTGACCTAAAAACCAAAAAAAAAAAAAAAAAGAAAGAAAAGAATATTAGTAATAGTAAAATGTGATAAAACCACTAGGACATAGTCACTTCCAAGCATTCATGTCCATTATTTATAATATAATTCTTTAATTATAATTAATTTTAACTTTGGCTTTGTTTAATATTGCAAATTTTTCTGAAAGTCTAATAATACAGCTTTTTAAGCAAAATGTGGGTGAGTTTTTAGCACACCACTATTTAGGCTCATTCATTGTTAGCACCATTTAAAGAAATTAGTGCTCAGTTACTACCAATGTGTGTGAATAGAATAGAATGTATTTGTTGCTTGATTGTAAATTTATATTTTCTCTCAATCAAATTTTTAAGATAACAGGATGTTGATTTACTTAATATATCTATAGCACAGAGATATTTGCTCAATTAATGTTCACAGACTGAGCATTCTAATCATTCTTGCATGTAAACTTTTCCTCTTAGGTATCAGTGAGTCTTTAAGTTGGCCTTTGCCTTTTAATTCATTATATGTGTTATTTTGACCATTAAAATTTGATGTTAACTTCAAATGATTTACTCTTTTAATCATGGAAAATATAATAATTGCTTTTTTTTAAAGTGAGGAAAATCTTATTTGAGATCCAATCATGGAGGCAAGGGAATTCGAACTAGCATAAAGGTCTGAATGAATCAATAATCACACTTTTCACATCTTGAATTGCCTTAGGAATAACTTCTGTGTAGTGGGTACTCAAAGAATCAACATATTCAGAGGGTAATAATAGCAACATGGCCAGATGAGATATCCCTCCATCAGATCTGTCTTGCTAACACAACAGTTATACATATATTCATGAACAAAATACATATATGCATATGTTAACATATATTCATATACATATACGTATATATTATACATATATTATTATACATATATTCATGGCTTTGTAAAAATTGTGGAACTCATGCTGCACTGGTGAATGGGGTTATTCTGTTTATGACTGAAATCCAACTACGAAAATGCTTGTAATCATGGTGCTTAAATAAAGATTTATATATATGTAATAAACCAAAAAAGGCTCTGTGGAAAGTGCTTACAGATAAGGAACTCATGCTTTGTGGGCAGGAATCCTGGATTTGATTATTTTGGCATTGCATCATCTCCTGAGCACCAATAGTATAACTTCTTGCACTCCCTGAAAAATGAATTATCTCTACTTAAATATATTGTGGAAACATATTTGCCTTCATTTGTATTGAATAATATGCATACAAATCTTGGTCTTAGATCTAGTTCATCCTGCAACTGCCTATGGATCAACTCTGGCCATGTTACCCCTATAGCTCTATGTTAGCTAAGTTCTAAATGTGGCATCAAAACTCTCATATTCTGTGCCAGAGAGAGAGCACAGTGAATATTTACCTTGCATGCAGACAACCTGGGTTCAATACCTGGCATCCGATATGATCCCCCAAGCCCTCCAGGAATGATTTCTGGGTGCAGAGCCCCTGAGGCCCACTGGGTGTGGCCCCCCAAAATACCCTCTTATGTTCATTGTATCACTGTTTACAGTAGAGAGGATAAGGAAATAACCTGTGCACACCTATTGATGAATTGTTAAAACAATGTGGCATATTATTGATCATATATGCAATAACATTAGTTTGGAGAACAAGAAAATATTGTCCTTTGTACTAATATTAATGAATCTTGAGGGAAATATGTTAAGTAGACAATTTAGACAGAGAAAGACAAATTCCATAGCTACTAATTATATGTGACTTCTAAATGAGCTGAATTTAAGAAATAGAGTAAAAACAGAAAATAAAGGTTGCCAAAGAATAAGTAGTAGGGGGATGGAGAGATGTCAGCAAGGGAACAGACATTCAATAATAAATAAGTTCTAAAAAATCAAATAAACAGCATGCTAACTATAAGAAAAGATAGTATATTGGAAAGCTTTAAAAAAAAGCATTTCTTTTGGTTTTGTTTTTTTAGGGGAACCACACCCAGCAGCACTCAAGGGTTACTCCTGACTCTGCACTCAGAAATTGCTCCTAGCTCGGGGGACCATATGGGATGCTGGGGATTCAACCTGCATTTGTCCTGAGTCAGCCATGTGCAAAGCATACGCCCTACTGCTGTGGTACCACTCCAGCCCCCAAAGAGAATATCTTAAACTTTCTCATCACAGAAATAATGAAATAGTAATTAAGTGAGTTGCTGAAGGGATTCTATTGTGATAATCATTTTGCAGTGTGCACATACATATATGTATGTATGTATGCATGTATGAAATAATCATTCTGAGTACCATATTACTTACACAAAATTGGATGCCAGTTATGTATTGATAAAGACAAGGGAAAGGAACCACATCTAAAAGGAGATTGGTGAATAATTCTTTTTCATTTTTTTTGTTTTGTTTTGTTTTGGGGCCACATCTGGTGACACTCAGGGGTTGCTCCTGGATATGCTCTCAGAAATATCTCCTGGCTTGGGGACCATATGGGACTCTGGTGGATCGAAACGAGGTCCATCCTCGCTTAGCCACTTGCAAGGCAAATGTCTACCAATGCTCTGGTCCCTGTGAATACTTATATAAATATATATTGAATATAAGACAATATGCAGGTAATTCACAATGTTTAGCATACAGACAGAATTTATGATTTCTGTCTTAGGCAGAAAACACGATACAAGCTTCTCATTGCATCCTAGAGTCTCTTCATTACAGAGGTGATCTATCAAGTCATATATTTGGAAGAAAATCAAAGAATCTGTGCTATGGACAGTTCTCGTGTTCTAGCTCTTTCAGAAACCAAATTTCAATGGGTTTAATGACCGAAGGTCACCTACCTTGTTAGTAGAACCGCAAGGTCAATGTTCACATCTAACTCTCAGATAAGTGTTATTTCATTATTTCATGACTTCCTTCCTTCTTCAGCTGACCAGCCTAACCCTGATTCTATCTGAGACTTGTGAGAAATCAAAGGGGAAACATTTCTCAATTACATTTCTTGAAACACTAGTCTGAAAGCAGTCATTTTAATATAGATTATCCAATGTTCCAGGTACTTTTTTTACTATTTCAATGAAATGATTTAATACTTTTCTAAATAAAGTGCATACTATAGACATAGTTATTCTGATTTATGAATAATTAAAAACTATTTTACTGACTATGAACTATGCTTTAGCAGATGTGATTTCCATAGACCTGACTGAGAGCAGAAATATTGGGAAGCTAATTCTTTTCTTGTTTGTTTCTTGTTTAGTATTTTTTAATATAAATACCAACATTACAAAGTTGTTCATACTAAAGTTTTTGTTCACAGAGTTATTCATGATTGAATTATAGTCAGACATTGTACAACAACCTTCACCAATGCACATTTCCTGCCACCAATGTCAACAGTTTCTCTCTAAACCTTTTTGAGGGAAGCTAATTCTTAACTAGAAATCTTGAAGCTATGAAGTTAGATAGCCTGCAGGGCTGCAGCTTTTTTTTTTTTCTACAGTGCTACTTCCTATTTTTTGTTTTGTTTTGTTTTGGAGCTGCAACCAACTGTACTCAGGGTTACTCCTATCTTCATGCTCTAGCATTACTCCTGGCAGGCCCAAAGAACTATATGGGATTCTGGGGCTAGAACCTGGGTTGACTACATGTAAGGCTAGTGCCCTGTCTATTGTACTATTTTTTGGCCCCTACATTACTACTTTTTACAAAAGTTGTTTCCATGGCCCAGCCAGGCTCACTGAATCAAACCCACAGAACACAGGGAAAAAAATCTTTTTTTTATTAAATATTAAGAAATATTTTGAGAAGTACAAGGGTAAAGTGCTGGCATTGCATGTGAAGAACCCCAGTTTGATCCCCAACAGCAACTATAGTCCTTTGAACACTGATCCATGGGTAAGCGTTGCTAGGTGTGGGATTCCAAAAAATACTACAATAAAAGAAACAAAATCAGCATGGCATTAAACCAAGTTTTTTTAGGGTTTGCTTATAAAATGATAAATTTGACTTCTATTATTTTGCAAAGGTCATTAAGAATAGTCATTTTTGCACCAAGTAAAAGACTAGAACTTGAAGGGGGCAATTAGGCCTCTAACTATGTTGTTTATTTCAAAGTATATTCACATACACCCCTTGTGCTATGCACATTCTAACACATGCTCTTCTCCTGCCATATAATTTTGGCAATGGCAGGCATTCATGGCAGAACTACTGTTTACCCACAGCTCTGTAGGCATCAAATGAAGCATCAGAGACTCTAGACATTCTCTGGATGAGAGCAGTCACTCTCAGCTGGCTGCAGTAGCAGATGGATAATCGGGGACATCTCAGTAGACAAGTTCAAAATGAATCATTGTGCTTGCTGGGAGCTTAGGAGCTTGCTCTCCAGGAAGTCGTGGTGGGTTGTGCAGATGGTATAGTTCAACAATGTAGCACAACCTGGTGTTGGTTATTACCAAGGGGTCTACTGCCAACGATGAGTCTTTTCTATGACATGGCAAACAAACACCACCAGTACTCACCCAGCGTGTATTTACTAATTTTCATTTCCTTCCCTGTAATAACTCCACACATTTCTTGATTGTCAAGAGTTTCATCGTTTCTATAAATCAAGAGCACAATGAATAGAACGTATTCACAACTTAAAGTCCTGATAGCTAGGAACCAAAAATTGAATACAGCATTTTGTTCACATTATGATATTTACAAATAGATCAAATCACCCCTTTACTGTCATGTTTTCATAACAGAATGTGAATTTTCTTGCTCAAGCACCTCATAAGGTACTCAGTTTTCTTGTTGCACTTCATGCTAGCTTTGTACTGTACAAATCCTCATTCTGTTCCTTCTGGTTCCTCGGTGTTTTAGCAGAAACACCTTCCACTTAAAAAATGACAAAATTACTTTGTCTGCCTGCCAATGGAAAATCAGTTGCCATGAGGAAGACATGTGGTAGATGCAGGCAGGAAAGGACTTGGACTCCTAGGTTGTTCTTCAATTACAGCCAACTAGTTCTCAAACTTTTCCAGGCACAGCCTGTGGAAAAGATTTGGTGTGTATTCTGCTTGCAAGTAATTTATAAGATAGTCTTCATATACAAAACTCCATCTTGTAAATGAAAGCAAAGTTCCAATGCCAACTGGTGTCACATCACCCTTTTCCATCTATACCTATGCATACTTCTAACTGCCTTTCTGCAAAGCTTCCAAGAAATCAAATTAAAGTAAGATTGCATAAATACTGACACATTAAGTAATTTTGCAGATAGAAAGAATGTTCTAAAGTTGTGTTAACATTAGGAACTTCTAAATAATACTCTCTAAAACAAAGTAGGTACATTCGTTTGCAAGTGTTGCCATAACAAAATACCACAGACGAGATGACTTAAACAACAGGAATTCCCTCAGAGTTCTGGAGTATGGGAAGACCAAAATCAAGGTGTCAGGTTTGGTTTCTCCCAAAGGCTTTTCTCCCTGGAATGAAAATTAATGGCTGCCCGCTCATGTCCTCACATGATCTTTTCCTGCTGCACACACATTCTTGGTGTCTTGGTGTCTCTCTGTTTTTGGAGTATCTAAATTTCCTTTTCTGTAAAGATATCAGTCAGATTGGAACTAAGCACACTCCATCTGCCTCCTTTCTCTTAACCCTTTCTGAGGAAGCCCGATCTCCAAATGCACCCACATTTTTATGTGCTGGGATCAGAGCTTCAAAATATAAATTTGGTGAGCATAATTCATCCCAGAACAATGGGAAATCCAGATCATGAGCCTTCTTGAGAGAGATTTAATACAAGGACAGTTTTAATTTTTTTCCTTAATAGTTTTCAAAAATTTTTTCTTTCTTTTTCTTTTTCTTTTTTTTTTTTTTGGGTGGGGTGTCACACCCGGTAGTGTTCATAGTGTTCAGGGGTTACTCCTGGCTCCATGCTCAGAAATTGCTCCTGGCAGGCACGGGGGACCAAATGGGGCACCGGGATTCGAACCAATGACCTTTTGCATGAAAGGCAAACGCCTTACCTCCATCAAAATTTTTTCTTATTGTTTTGTTTGGTGATCACACCTGGCAGTACTCAAAGCTACTCTTGGCTCTGTTTTCAGGGATCACTCTTGGTGGGGTTTGGTGGATAATATTAGGTGCCAGTAATTGAACCGGGAAAGCTATATGCATGGTAAGCACTCTTTTGGCTGTAATATCACTCCAGTTCTTGAAATTATTTTTTTGTTCTTTGTTTTGTTTTTGTTTAAAAATCAGGACTAGAAAAATAAACCACTGACATTTTTTTTTCACTCTCCTTTCCTGGACCATTCACTCCAATCCTATTTTTACAACTTTTTCAATCAGAGATTACACTGTATTTGAGTAGTCCCAGTGAAAACATAATTGATAAGGTCTTTATAAAACAAATATGAAAGGATGGGGATCAGGGGCTAAGTAGTCTCAGATGCATTGGTGGTGTTAAAAAAGGACAGAACTATATCCACAGCCAAAGGCAAAGGCAACAGCAATGAAATCAAGAGACCCAGACTTTAACTTGAGAACCAGGTCTCAAGTTTAACAAGAGACCCAGACTTAAACTTTAAATTGACCTGTTATCCTGGCAGGCAGTAGTGGTGGGATGGGATGGACTCTGAAAATATTGGTGGAGGGATGATGACACTGGTGGTGTGAATAGTCCGAATTCATTGTATGCCTGATACCGACTATGTATGAAGGACTTTGTAAATCACAATTATTTCAATAAGATAAAATAAAATTCAAAAATTGCACCTTGATGCTTCAGATTGTTTCAGATTTAAAGATGATGTGATGACAGAAAGAGAATCATAGAAGAAGGTATAAAGATGGAAGCAGAGGAATGGAGAGAGAGAAAGAGAAAAAGAGACTCATGAAGAGCTATTTGGACATGCTACATGGCCAACTGAAGATAGAGGGAGGAATCATGATTAAAGTATGCAAGTAACTTCTAGAATCATGAAAAAAAATTCTTCCATAGTGTTTCTAAAATGTATGGCTCTGTTGATATGTTGATTTTACTTTTATTTAATTTTATTTTCTTCTTTGTTCTTTGAGCTCCTCTTGGCAATGATCAGATCAGGGGTTTCTTCTGGTTCTATACACAGGAATTACTCTTGTAAGTGTTCGGAGTACAGAGGATGGGAAACAGGAGATCTAATCCAGATCAACCAGGTGTAAGGCAAGTGCACTAAGAACTGCCTCACATCTCCAGCCCTAAAGTAGTTATTTTAAATTAGTGAGACCCATTTCAGATTTGACTTATTGCATTTGTGTTGTTTATACATGTGTGTTGTTTTAAGTCACCATATTACTGGTATTTGTGATAGTACCAATAAGAAACCAATTATAGAATAATTCTTGGGGTACGGGAGATAGCATGGAGGTAAGGCGTTTGCCTTTCATGCAAAAGGTCATCGGTTCGAATCCCGGTGCCCCATATGGTCCCCCATGCCTGCCATGAGCAATTTCTGAGCATGAAGCCAGGAGTAACCCCTGAGCGCTGCCGGGTGTGACCCAAAAACAAAAACAAAAACAAAAGAATAATTCTCAGATATCCGTTGAGCATCATCTAGCAATTGTGTTCTATCTCTCAATATATTTGCTTTTCTAATTTCCAAAATGAGCATTTCAAAGCTACTTTCTTTTCATAGTCTTTCTCATCCTATCAGCTACCATGTCTCATACATTATTGAGAACCTGAATCCCATTATGGGTAGGGCTTCTATTATGTACTTAGGCCATTTCACTTGCTCAAGAAGACCAGTCAATGAGTTGAACTCTTCACTTAATGCAAGTATAAGCCAACAGTATATCTAGGTCTGTTACCTTATTTTCAGATTTCTGATTATTTTACATTATAACTTAAAATATAAAATTTCTGTACAGAGAAAAGAATACATAAATACTATGCTTAGTTTTAAAAGTTATAACAGGTTAATCTACAGAATAAAAACTTTTTTGTCATATTTTGGTGTCATTTGTTACAACGTTTGAACATGTATGTTCTGACATGAACTTATATAAATTAACATTGAGAAATATATTTATAATAATTTCTCATATAAGAGGCATATTTTCCCCCAAAGTATCTCTTGTTAAGAAGAGTGTAAAAAGGTGCTTTCCTTTGATTATACCACTAATAGAACTTCCTTGTATCTAAAAGTGGGCCTAAAATATAACATTATTGAGACTGATTTTAAATTCAAATGTAAATAAAAGTTGACTGCAGAGAAAATAAAGCAGAAAGTTTTAGATAAGTTGGAGAAAATATGAAGAAAGAAGTTTTGCAAATGGTCTTTTGGAAAAAGTCTGAGAGGGTCTTCAGGAAAGCTCACAAGGACTGTGAACACTGAAAAAATATAATTTATTTGTGATCAAATTAAACTTGCTACTATTTCATGGACAATTCTGAAGTGGAAACTAAAAAAAAATTCAATTGGAGACATACAGAAATGCATTCCCAGGAAGCCAAATTGATCTTGAGGAGTAACAGAAAATGATTCTAAGAATGAATTCATTTCCTCAATGAAGAACTGTGTAGAAATAGAATGCTCTGCCATTTACTAAGCATAGATGAAAAAGAAAATTTTGGGAAAAAATGTAGGAGATTCAGGAGACATTTGTTCTTTTTTTTTTTTTTTTTTTTGGTTTTTGGGTCACACCCGGCAGTGCTCAGGGGTTACTCCTGGCTCCATGCTCAGAAATTGCTCCTGGCAGGCACAGGGGACCATATGGGGCACCGGGATTCGAACTAATGACCTTTTGCATGAAAGGCAAACGCCTTACCTCCATGCTATCTCCCGGGCTCCGAGACATTTGTTCTAATTAGGTCAAAACTATTGCACTTAAATACACTGATTATCAAACACATGCCAGAAAGCCTGCAAGGTGATAGTTTAGAATTCTTGGATGATTAGTTCAGTGATTATTGTTACCTGGATGTATATACCATTTTCCTTTTCTTTTAATGCCTTTTTGGGCCACCCATAGAGGTACTCAGGACTTACTTACTCCTGATTCTCCACTGAGGGATCACTGGCTTTTCTCCAGGGAGTAATATGCAATGCTAGATATCAAGTCATGGTCAGCTGGTGTTCAAGGCGAGTACCCAATTTGCTATACTATTTCTCTGGCCTGATACTGTATTTCTTGACAAAACATATATTCAACTTCAACATCAGACTTACCTTAGTCTTCTACATTAGGAAGAAATCTGAGCAGGCAGATTTTCTGTTCTATGTCTGAGATCTAGGGTTTGGGTTTGGACAGTCACTGTCTAATCACATGGAGTCTAAGTTGGAACCATATGACATGTGCTCATGGTGGAAGGTGTCCCTGTATTGTAAAACATGATGAGTTCTTATTCTTAGTAGATAAGAGCTTGTTTCTATACATAAAATTTCCCCCTTTTTAGTATGCCTGTACAAAAAGAATTGATGCTATATTATATTGTTGGTGCATTTGGGTGTGAGAGTGTCAGGCACCATCATCTCTGTGCCCTGGTTCTGACCTGAGCTTTTATTCCAGGCAAGACTTTCTTGTAGGTTTTTGTACTAAGCAGAACCAAAACAGGTGGAGTTAAGGAAGAGAAGAAAACAAAAACAGGACAAAAACATATATATATATATGTGTATATATATATATACACTCACATATATATGTATATATAAAAAGAAAAAAAATAAGTAAAAAATGAGTTAAAAAATAAAAAATGATCAGGCTTGAAAAAAATGAGTTTAAAAGAAAAGTTATTAAGGAAACAAAGTGATGCAGAGACTACCTTACATTTGAATATAAGCAGGTTAAGAAGTAGTATTCTGGAGGCTTAAACTTATAAAGAAAATATAGGCTTCCTCATTGTCTTTTAGGGTATTCTTGTGGGAGGTGGAATCCAGGGCACAATTTAATCATACACTCTGGTCTTGTTGAGTTTGAGAAGTGCTTTCAGCAGAAAGGGCTTGGGTAGAGTTCTTGCATTGGGGGTCTTTCTGGGGTTGTGTCTGGTATGAAGCAACAGTCTACATTTGGGGCTGATAAGAAGGAGGGCCACAGAACATGAATCAGCAGGAGTGTTGGTTGTAGTTTCTTGCTGGGGGACAAGACGTGAGGTTGAGTGGGTGTCCCTTCACTTGGGATCTGGGTGATGGCTTTTAGGGGCAGAGGTTGGTCTTGATACCTAATGGGTATCAACTGAGGGTAAGAGCAATTAATAATGCGGGATATCAGCTTGGGATTGGGGGAAGTGAAGTAATAGTAGGATTTCTGAAAGGGAGAGGAGGGTAGTAGTATATAGGAGGGGCTATATTCACCATAGGCATGAATTGTTTATCATTTAGGTTTGGCTCTCATAGAAGAGACCTCTCTCTATGTACTCATGTACTCAAAAGACATATATTAGTGATCTGTTCTTAAGGTGTTATTAGAAGACTGACCCTAATAGGGTGCGTCTGAGTTCTTAAAGACTTATTGAATTAAGATCAATCATAAGCTTAAGTATAGCTTAAGAAAGAGAGGAAAGGGGCCCCGGGAGATAGCATGGAGGTAAGGTGTTTGCCTTTCATGCAAAAGGTCATTGGTTCGAATTCCGGTGCCCCATATGGTTCCCTGTGCCTGCCAGGAGCAATTTCTGAGCATGGAGCCAGGAGTAACCCCTGAGCACTGATGGGTGTGACCCAAAAACCAAAAAAAAAAAAAAAAGAAATTACAAAATCTTAAGGATCTGGTTTTAGAAAGGTAGGGCATCTGTTGCAAATGCATCATTTTTTGTATTATATTAAAACACCTTGATCACAACAAATTGCTTGTTTTCATTCTTTGTTATGTGTGCCAATTTCTGTGGTGTGAGGTGGTGTATCTCCCTGATGATAAATGCACCATTTAAAAAAAATTAAGCTAAACACAAAAACACAAGAAGTAATGTGATCCTGTATTGAGGAAAAAATGTAGATAGAGTTTGGGCCCAAAATCACAAAAACAACTATTTGTGAAAGTGATTTAATGGGAAAATAGTGGGGTGAGTGTGGATATACTACCATCTCTCCTATTTCTGTTTGGAAAGAATTCAGTCTCTTTACCACCATAAATCTTAGTTATACTGTTTGATATTATAAGAAATAAAGGACTGACAGATGGAAACAGAAATATGAATTACTGCAGTACAAGTTGGAGTTTTTTGTATCCAGGCAACAGTCATATAAGTCTCCATTAAAAGGAACACAGTGAACATAAAATTGAACTTACAAGGGTACACTAAACAATACTCTTGGACATGGAGTTGAGGACCCTCAGCTTGTGAACAAACAGGCTCCTTTTATAGTAATAAACAAGGCTATAAGCACAAATGGAACACAGCCCTGTTGGCCATAACTCTATCCTTTCTTGGCCCAGATGACTTAAGCTTTGGGACTTCTTGTCCTGAATGGTTCAAGAGATAGTCCAACAAAGACAGTTAGTAAAAACACACAAAAAACTAATTTTAGATTGGAGAGATACTGGTTACATTTTTGCTCTACTCTGTAACCTACTCCACAAAAACAGAATGGAAAGTTTTGTTCTGATTCTATCAAGATGATAAAGTACTTTGATTTTGGACAAATCTTCTCAATGCCTGTAGCTCCATTTGTCATTTCTATGACCAGTTGGGTCTTGCAAATTTGATCCCCAATTGCAAAATGGGAGCTAACATCTAATATCCATGTACTTGAAGAGCAAGTGAATTTAACAAACATGTACAAATTGTTTTCATTACATTTTAGCTATAGGAGTGAAGGAAGTAAGATAGGTTACAAATATGCAGCACTTATGATCATACTTGTCATTTTTATGAGCCTTTGGAAAATAATGAATACCTTTAAATGAGTAACTAAAATAAATGTCCAATTGTTACATTTTCTAACTGTAATTGTAGTACTTACAAAGCTGTCATTTTTGAAATTTTTCTTAAGAAAACCCAACATTAAAAGTTAAGGCTTATGCCTCTTAGCATGAACATATTTTATTATTTCTTTCAGGCCACACCTAGCAATTATCAGGGTTTATCCTGGTCTCAGATCACTCTGGTGGTTCTTGGGCACCATATACAGTACTGGGGATCTAACTCAGGCCAGCAGCATGCCAACTCCCTGTCCATTGTACAATGCTTGTGACCTACCTGAGCTTTTCTTCACAAGTGGCCAGTAAATGAAGAATCGAACAATTTCTTTTATAGCAGACTTAGGAGCAAGCAATATAAAGGAACCAAAGCTTATGCTGTGGCTATTATTTTTTTTCTTTATACATCGGAGTCTAATATATCTTATTTGTCTCAGACTGATAACTCTGAAACCCAATAAACCTTTGCCTGGGATCCATTAATACAAAGTTAACATGAAATTTACTCTCTTAGTCTGCACCTTTTCATTATCATAGTTATAGGCAACACACCTTGACCCATATACTACTTGAAGATTTGAATGTGTCTGTGTGTGCATGTATGTGTGTGTGTTTGTGTGAAAGCTCTAAAGGGAAAATATTACAGGCAGATAGATAGGGAACCCTTAGTACTGGGCTTTGGGGAAATACTGATAAAATTTAAGAAGAAATTGACCAGCCCTGAAGTACCCCAAAGGTCTGAAGACTACAATCTTTTGTGATGTAAATTCTGAGCTGCTTGGAGACATACTCAGGAGGGTGTACCCCACCCCCCAAAGGAGTTGCTAATGGTTCAGATAAGAATATAAAAGGCCATCAAAAGTTTAAGGCTTTCTCTGTGACCATACCCAGATATTACTGATTATTTGATAATTGGAAAAAAATTATATGACCTCCCAAAAGCCTTTCTCTGCTTTTTTCTACTCTGGAGAAACCCACTCTTGAACCTTTGTTACTCTTTCTCTTCTCCCACACATCTCTAAATTTCTTTCAAATAAAAAGCAATTTTGCCTCACTAAAATTAATTCATTGATAATCTTAAAGTAGTTCTAAATCTGTCACCTAGGAAACCCTTTGCTTTTTCTAATGATGACTAAGAAATCCACTGCTACTTTCTTTGCACTATTTAATGGTTTTTGGCATATGACTCTGTTGAGGATTTTATTAGTTTTTAAAATTAACTTTTTGATTACCTATTCAGTTTTCTAAGATCAGTGACACAGAAATTTCATGAAGAAAATATCCTGGAATAAATGTATTGCTATATATTTCTCCAGCAATGTGCTTACTTTTATTATAGAATATAAGCACAGTGTTGGAAGGAGCTAGTAGAAGGGTGTTGATTGCCTTTTACCTGTGAAGAAGCTATTTCCTTATTTTATGAACAACAACAACAACAACAACAACCCTGAATATGTGACTGTAATTAAGAAAAGTGTCTCAGATCTAGTGTGCAAAGAACTAAAATAATAAATAAATTTTATTTATAAACTCTGAGAGTTGTCAATAGATAATGGTTAACCTTTTTACCTCGAGAATCAGTAACAGAGATTGAAAATATGAAAGTTCTCATATTAATTTGCTTTTAGGATATAGCTGTATTTTCTTGAGTTTTCAGATTACTTCCCTCTAAGAGTCTGAAAATAGCTGAGTAAACCTTTTTCAGAAAGATTTTGTGATGCTCTTCAGCAACATTTAACTATAGTCTCCTCGATGATTTTTTTCTCATTCCACTCATCCTGTCTTTCTAGTTCTTGTACTTTGATCATTTTTCCTGAAGTAGGTCCTTTGCAAAACTTTAGAAACTTTGCAAAACTTTAGAAAACATGTGACTCTTCATCTACTTCACTACTGTTGTTCAGATCTTTCACAAAGTCAGTTATAATGCCAATGTGATAGTATAATACAATGTTCCTTTTTCAACCATAGTTTAATTTATTCTGATTGGTCTGATTTGTCATACATGCTATATAGGGGAGGGATGATGATTGATCATAATTGCAGCATAGTTCTTGAAATGGTCCTCTGCAAGGTCAAAAAGGAAATGATTAATGATGCCTGGAATCAGGAAGAGATGAAACAACCACAAAGCATAATACAAAGAAAGTAAATAATATTCCAATTTTGGAAACCATATGGCAGGGGTCCTCAAACTTTTTGAACATGGGCCCAGTTCACTGTCCCTCAGACCATTGGTGGGTCAGACTATAGTAAAAACAAAAATTACCAACAAATTCCTATGCACACTGCATACATCTTATTTTGATGTGAAGAAACAAAACAGGAACAAATACAATATGTGGCCCACGGGCTGTAGTTTGAGGACCACTGCCATATGGAGTATAGAGACTAGAAACTTAGAAGCACATGATGTGTTTGCAAGCCATAGTTTATAAGAAGGAAATGAGTAGGTCTAACACTACAGAGTAGATTGTAGCTAGAGTTCTTGGCTTGTTAAATAGTTTGGACATTAGATAGGCAGTGAGAAGTCATTTGAAACTATTAAGCAGTAGAATAACCAATCTCATCAATGTTTCCAATGCAACAATAGAAATAAAAACAGGGGGCCCGGGAGATAGCATGGAGGTAAGGCGTTTGCCTTTCATGCAAAAGGTCATCGGTTTGAATCCAGGTGCCCCATATGGTCCCCCGTGCCTGCCAGGAGCAATTTCTGAGCATGGAGCCAGGAGTAACCCCTGAGCACTGCCAGGTGGGACCCCCCCCAAAAAAGAAAGAAAAACAGAATCAAAAGTAGTTTGCTTCCCCCCGGTCTACACTCTATCCCCTTTTCAGTCTTAACAGACATAAAATAAAAAGAATCAACTGATAATATCTTAGAATTTTTCTTATAAAAGAAAACAGCAAAGTGCCATCAGCCATCATATTATTCTATCGTGTGCCAATAAACACTGGATAAAAAATGAAATAATTTAACAAAAGGAATTAATGCATGAAATTGTAAAATTCAGCCATTGTTCTCCCGTGCTAATTAACTGACTTTAAAATAAAATGAAAACAAGCCTTTAGAAAAGAATTGATACATTAATGAGGTTTAGATGAGTTTTTTCAGGATTCTGTGTTGTTTTCTACATTTTGATTGACTCTGTTTTTTCTGTGTTGTCTGCAGACATTCTTATACTGACCTCTCAGAGATAAGCAAAAGATGACTGCAACTTTAGCAACCTTAGATTTATTGGTACAGCATTTGGTCCAGGATAAGAGAGGGTCTTCTCGAACTTAGGCATCAAACAGAGGTCCTGTCCGGTGTACTAACAGAATCAGTCTTTTAGGTTGTGTGTGTGTGTGTGTGTGTGTGTGTGTTTACACTTGTGTTCATTGAGGATTTGATTACCCTTATGTCATGTTTTCGGGCTTGAGTTGATCACATCAAAGGAGGGCTGCTAATTGAATGAAAAAGAGTAAAAAGATAGTGTACTTTAGACTTCAGAACTCTCCCACCTCACATTTACAAAGAAAGAGAAACCACTATTTAGGGATCCTATCTTTCCATTCTATTCGGACATTTGGTCTTGTTGGCCCTTGGGACCAATTATTCTTTGGAAGATCATGATTGGCAAGACTAGAATCACTCACCTCTTGAGACAGACCAACCCCAGGAAAGGCCTGTAATTGACAACTCTCCTCATCACATAAATAGGGAGAAGCATCTTCCCAATGAAAAGAGGTCATTTAATGGGTCAAAACAACAGATGTTCACTCTACCTTATATTTAGATTTTCTGCCTTTCAAGAAGAAGCTGGTTGCTCTTGGAGGTGACACTATAGCTCCTGGCATTACTTTTAAGGACAGCATCAATAAGGCACCGATCATTAAAGCATTTATCTATGTTCTTGAGGTGACATATTTGTGTTAACATTTGTTATTTTTAATGAGAAAAGTTGTGGCACTTTAGTACACCACCAAAATATCAAATGCTCTCTATAGTTGTGTAGCTTCTAGTCAGTTTCTATAAGTAAAAAAAATTGTGTCAAAGGATATGTAGCAATTAATATTGCTTTAGTATAATATGTATACTGAGTATGGATATATTATTTATACATACTGATTATATATACTATATACTGATTGCTGATGGCAATATGGTGTATATAGTAAGATACGTTCAAATTTTAATCTTAGCACAATGTATCACCATACACTTTCCCCTTCCAACATATAAACAAATAATTCACCAGAAAATCATGAGATAGAATCTTGCCTCTCATTTCATTTGCTAAAGAAATTCTTTTTCCTGGTAGGATATTTGAGCTTCTTTCAGTTTCTATCTATTAACTCATCCTCACAGATTATTACTTAATGGATTAGTATTTTTTTGAAAATCTTCTCCAAGTAATCTTGATAATTAGATGTTTAAAATTTTTGAAAGAATATATTGTGTTCTCCTTGCCAAGAGATTGAGAGCACAGATGACATGCCACTGGTGTCTTCAAGATGAAAGCCAATACATCTTTGATGAAAGACATTTAGAAAAGGACCCTTTGGTGAAAGCATGCATTTCCTCGAATCTTCCTGTGACCATTCTGTCTCTAATGGAAGTGGCCATTAGCCAATTGTAGAAATGATCCCTCCGTAAAACATGTTTACCCACATCTGTGTCCTCTGTTAAAACATAAATTAGATACACTTAAAGGAGGAACATATGTGACTTTATGGGGTCCTAGGTTCTGAACAAGGAAGAGCAATATTTTGTAAATGTTAAACATTTCTCTTAGGTTCTAAACAAGAATAGATGCCATTTTGTAAGGACCCTCTATGCCATTGGTAAGAATTTCTATATCTCCATTAGGAGGAACAAACAAAAGGCCCATCAGACATATTCCTGATATGGATAGCTGCTTTGTTACCCCTAGGAATATCACCAAAAGGCCCACTGTGAAAAACTGTGTGGAGAGTTAAGGGCATTTCATAGAGATATTTTTGAGATTCATAATATGGTAGTGACATTATATTCCCTTCATATAATTTGCTTAAAATTAACTCTTCCTTCTGCTGATATTCACAGGCAAAATATAGCCTTGATTAAAATCCCTTTACCTGGATAATATTTAGCACCAAATTAAAGGCAATATTTTTTCTCTCTCTTTAATTGCCCTTGCAGCATCTGCTTCTGGGAATCAAGGGTTTGACCAGGATGCAGATTTTGGGCTATTGTCTTTTCCCAAATATTGATAGTTGCTTTTTTGTATGTTTAGCTCTCTCTTTAACTTGAACCTCTAATATAATAGAGCCTTTCCCCTTGAAGATAAGAATTCCTACAGAATTTTTTACTTCTCACTAATCCCTTATTTTACATCTGAGGCTAGCTTATTAGGAGCTGCTTTGAGATGTTAAACTTCACCTTCTCCTTTGTAACTCAGAATTCTTACTGTTTATACCCATAGCCTGATGTATTATTGTTAAGCTGTGCTTTGTATTTGTAAGCATCTTTTTCATACATGTGACTGGCAATTTACTTGATACATGCCTGTTCAAGACATTAAACTTAGAACACTGTTCTCCACACACATTTGTGTGTGCTAACATATTTCACTGCCATGCATAGTCTCTCCTCAAGAGGACTCAAAGGAATTCCTCTAATTCTAACCAGAACCCAAGAGCTAGTCAGCAACAAGGGCCACATGTTATTAACCACATGTTAGGCTTTCTCAAGCCTATTTTCATTAATACCATCCCAAACAACCTGACCATACCAAATATCATTTTAGTTGTTATCTAAAATAAATAAAAGTTTCCAAAAAAAGCCTTTTCTCTCTGTTCACAGTCCTGAAACCAAGCAAGGAGAATCACATGGACCCAAGGTCCCCTGCATCCTCAAGTCCTTGCATGAACTGGAGGCCAGTTTGGCTGAGAATTGATGAGAGGAGCCTCCAGAAAAAGATCTCTAGAAACTGTTTTGTGTTGTTTTGTTTTGTTTGGGGCTGGGGACAGGGACACACATGATAATGCTCAGAGCTTCCTTCATGCTTCAGGAATCATTCCTGGATTGTCTCAAAGAATCATAGATAGTGCTAAGGATTGAACCTCTCTGAGGTGTGTGCAAGGCTTGTACCTTACCTATATACTATTTATATCACTCCCAAAAGACACTTTGTTAAATGTAATTGTGTTGAAAATAATGTGAGAGGAAATGAAATGTTGCACTTTAATTTGATTAATTTTCTGATACTACTTGTTCTCAGTAAATGAATAATACTGTCTGGGAGATATGGAAGAATAATAAATTGATAATAATTGTCTACTAATAATAAATCATGACTTTTGAGTTTGTCTAGTGTTCAGTGATTAGAATTAGCTGATGAGACATCTTTCTTTAAAATTAACATCCACTTTGTATGAAATGACATCATCTTTTGATGATTATAATTCAATGACTCTGCAAAAAAGTACAAAAACTCTAAGGTAGTCTCCTATGAAAAATTTTTTCTATAAAACCTAGATGAATTCTAATTAAAGTATTATGGATCAGTAGATAATATTTTCCAATTTACCAATCATATTTGCATATGTCTGTATGTGAGAATATACACATTGCAGGCTTTTATTACATCGGAAATATATGATTCTAACATTTCACTCAAAATATTTATCTAGCAGTTATTCAGGGATACAGAAATAAAAACCAAACACTTCAGAAGCTAAGAGACTTTTAAGAATAAAATGTAGGCATGTCAGAATTGCGTGATGATATGAAAAGTATAATAGCACAGAAATCTAGAAACATTTTATACTGGTCAGCCCAATTACCATTCTTGTTATATTACTTGAAGTATGTCATGTTTCTTTAGCATTCTGCATTAAAACATTATCATTCATTAGTTTATGAAGAATCTGGCCATCATAGAATTGTGGACCTAAATGAGAAAAGAATTATTTAGGGGGGATTAGGGGTCATATAGTAGAGCATATCTGGGGGGATGATGATGCAGAAAAATTTAGGAAAAAATCATTGGTCTTTGTTATTTATATTTTTCTCATTTTAGTAAATTTTATTGTTCAGGCAAGTCCACAGATATATTCAGTACAGAGATTTCCCATATTACCTTCCTCTTCATTCTCACACAAATTCTCTCCCATTAGCAATTTTACCCATTGGAGTGTTAGATACATATATTACAACTGATGAGCTGGCATTTATGTACCATTATCATTCCAAGCTCATAGTATATTACTATATATTAGTGTTCACTATTGGCATTGTGCATCAAATAGTGCTTTGAGTTAAGAATTTTTAGACGTAGCCATAGATATGCAGGACATGACCAGAGAAGCAAAAAAGCATTTGTTTCACAGCATTAACTAAGACTGGCCTTGAGTCATTCCTTTGATTTTTCTACTCACATTTTCTTGGAGCATGAAGAAAAGCAGAATAGATCCAGGGAGTATATTATGTAGAGAGAAGCTAGTGCATTGGCTCAGCTCTCATTAATATGCAAAGGCCAATGCTATGATGTATAGGCTGTGCTTGGAGTCTCCTGAGTTGCTTAAGAACAAGCAGAACTGGGCACAGCTCATTACTCTGAAAATTGATAATTAAAGGGAAAATTAATTATTTGTCTTGGCTTTTTGGCATACACTATTTTTCAGCACAATCAAATGGTATTGGTGTGTAAAGGAAAGTATTCCTGCATAGAATTTCAGCAAGTAAATATGGATTAATCGAATTGACTAATATGATCTTTTTTCTGAGCTCTAATGAAATAACAGATGCAAATAATGGTCAACAATAGATGGCAAAATTATTAGGTGGTGCGTTATCAATGACGGAACTCTGATAATCTTAGTGTCACTAAAAGTGAGAAACCACATAAGATTTGCCCCCGATATAATCCAAGATGAAATACATGGTACCATTTCTGAGGTTTGTGTCAATAAATCAAACTTGAGACTAAATAACATCAATTAGGTTTTATTTAAACAGGTTTTTAATTTTTAACATATAAGAAAATTTGGTGAAGGTCATCAATGAAACTAAGAATGCAGTAATTTTTTGTCAACATTTTAGTTTCAAGTTTTAATAGAGGTTATAGAGGCCCCTTCTCTGTCCTAACTGCATCCTCTCACAATTTGTGGCAAGCTTCCTACCATGGACAGGTCCTTTAAGTTAGACAATAAAGAGTTATAGAGCCCTGGTATTGACCCTCTTGGTCTTCTTCCTCTTTGTCTCCCTGTCCCAGGTGGATTCAGTAACTAAAAGTAACTGACTCACAGGTGAGTCAGTTCCCCTTCTGAAGCCTTTCTGAAATGTCACCTCTTAGAAGTTTACATACTTTGCACTGAACAATATGACCATGTGTCTCTGCAAGGAAAGCTAGAACATTCCAGTAGCTGGGTATATTGCTGAATCAAGTCAAATGGAATTATGGTATTAATAATAAGAAGTGATAAATGGATTAGGGCTTTCTGTCAATGAAGAAAACAGAAATTAAGTCACAATTAGTATATAATTTCATTTCTACAAAATTTAAATAATTAAAACATTCGGTAATGGAACTAACATTGTAACAAAGTTTGAGTTATTTTTTTACCATAATGTTTTGTGATTAACAGAGTGTATATCTGTTGTATGTGCTATTTTCAAGGTGTCTGGGGAATAATCACTAAACTTTTTCCTGTGTATAATTTTATGTGTGTGCTACATCCATTTTGATGAGTTCATGACCTATTATTTTGTGACAGACTCATATGATTTGCTGAAAAATGTGTTTTCCTCATCCATTTTCCTTTCCTTATCCTGATTCTATGTACAGCTATTAGTCCAGATCTATTATATTTATAAGTCAGAGCTTGTTTAATAGTTGAGTAGCAATGTCTCACTTTCTTGCTTGAGAAATAATAATTGGAGTTGACAGATGGTCATAGTCTGCTCTGTGGTTTAGTTTATTTTGCATTAATTTATGTCTTAGGTTAGTTCTCTAGAAAGCATGTAAGCACAAGAGAAAGTGGGAGTCTTTTATATGTCAAGAATAGAGGCTTCTTCTGTCTTATTCTGAAGGACTATGTTTATGATCAAAATAATTATTAAATTATTTTAGATAGCTCCTACATAAGTATATTTCCAAAGAATAAAGTCATGTAAGATTATCTGGCCTCCAATGCCATAAGTTATAAAATATATTTGTATATATATTATATATTTTATATATAATATGGTTTATTATGCAAATGTGGAGTCATTCCTCTCTCTTTTTTGCTTATACATCATGACCATATTTGAAACAACCAATTGACCCTAAAACATGAAATAAAGCCTTATCAACATTACACATTATAGTAACCAAAATATAATCTTTATGATATAAGGCTGAGACTAAGTTGACCTTTCCTGATTTGGTGATTAAGCAACTGTAACTTGAGCTTCAGTTCCCAACTCATCTGTTTTCATTAGATCTTACTTAGTGACTAGCCATTGCTGCAAGCCAAACACTGTGGTCAGCACTGGAATGGCAGAGAACAAGATAAAGTCGTGATGACCTTTCTAAAATTTGAATCTGAGGTTGCAGGATGCCATTGCTATTAGAGATCAGAAAAGAAAAAAATGCTTGAGGTAGTAAAGTAAAACATTCAAGGAGTAAATGGAGATTGTGAGTGAATTTGAAATGCAACTCATCAAGAGTCATTCAGATTCAAAAAGTTTTGCACACTCAATAGTTTTAAGGATACCACTGCTGTGGGCAGAGTTCTTTAGGAGTTGACTTTCCAATTCTTCCTTTGGTTTGTGGGGAGCATAATCAAGGTTCATATGTGCTAGAGTAACTTGTCAGCTTGAGCACTTTAGGTTGGTGGTTAAAAGCTGGGAAGGAAGACCACTAAGTTGACCACTAAGATGTCATTCATGCAGTTCTGGTCATTTGCTCAGCTGATTGACTATGATCAATTTATTTAATGTGAATGTGCCTCAATTTCTTCCTATCTTAAATGAGAAAAATAATGTTTCAGTGGCCTCACTCTTACATGGATTAATGGTTAATACATATATAATATATATGGCATATAGCATGCTTAATAATTATTTATATTATGGGCATACATCACTTAAAAATAAAAAGGCATTTTTAGAAATGTAGTAGAAGCAATTTTGTTGTTTGACAAACTTTATGAAATACACAGAAACAAATTTAGGTGGCTTAGCTTCCTTTTTCTTACTCTGTACTAGTAGGCGTATACATGTTATTGTAGTGATATATTATGTGATACATCATTCATCAAAATGTTAAGCAGCATATAACTGTAGTTTAATAATGAAGAGAAAATGTATTCTTTAGGAAAGATTGATAATGTGAGTTGAAATAGTATGGAGCAGCAGGGAACACCTGCTTTTTTAGTTATGCAGGTAAAATTTGAAGATAAGATGTCTATTAAATTAATGGGCTATTGACACATTTTTTTACTTTCTTTTTTTTTGTTTGTTTGTTTTTGGGCCATACGCAGTGATGCTCAGGGGTTACTCACAGCTATGAGCTCAGAAATTGTTCCTGGCTTGGGGGACCATGTGGGATGCTGGGGATCAAACCCAGGTCCAGCTGTGTGCAAAACAAAAGCCCTACTGCTGTGCTATCACTCTGGCTCCAACATTTTTTTTTACTTTTTAATAGAGTAATGCCATGACGTCAATGTGTATATGAATATACACATACATATATTATATTTGTGGTTTTATGGTTTTTATGGTTTTATCCTACAATTGTAGGATCTGACAACTCAAATATTTGATACAAGAAACAGGCAGCTGGAGATCTTAGGGAAGAATTAAATTTAAATCATTGGTTTCCTGTAAAGTCAGTAAAAGGAGCAAAAGACAAGAAAGAAAGAAGCCTTCTAGAGAATTCACTCTTTCTCAGGTAGGACAGAGTTGTTTGGCTCAGGGATTTAGTCAATTGTTTGAGGTCACCGTGTTCAGGCAGGACAGATTACTTGGCTCAGACTCTATTGATTTCAATGTTAATTTCATAGGGTTATATCCTCTTAGAAATACTGGGTTAATATTTGGCCACGTATTTTTATTTTAAATAATTTTTATTTGTAGTCTTTCACAATTATATTTAAAGTACTTAGTGAATTAGGTGAATTAATTACAATGAATTAGGGCCATCCCACCACCAGTGTCGTCCCCTCTCCATCCCTGTTCCCAGAATGCATCCTATACCTCCCTCCTTTGCTCCCTAGACTGCTAGTGTAATAGTCTCCTTTGTATATACTGTATTTCCACCATATAAGACGCACCTCTTCTTCCCCAAAACGGGACTGGAAAAGTGGATGTGTCTTATACAGCGAATGTCCATCTGGGGGTCCAGGCTCAGGCGTATTTGCACCCATGCCCGGACCCCAAGATGGCCTGCAGATCTACTCACTGTTCTCCCAGACTGATCTCACATGGAGTGTATGAGAGGCGGATTCTGCTGCTCTGTGTCCTCGCTCACTGTGTCGTGCTGCTGGTCATACCCCTATGACAGTGGAGACGGGTGCTTGCTGTAGGTAAGATGTCTGTCACATGCTCCCATCACAGACATCACACTACTGTGTACACCTCAGAACTGGTTCTACTCCCCATCCATTCGCTTTTTTGTCTGAAAGCACTGTACCTAAAGCAGCGGTCCCCAACCACCGGGCTGTAGCCCACTACCGGTCTGTGGCCCAGTGTTTAGTGGGCCTCGGGCCACCCCACCGACAATACTTTTCCATTGGGAAGACATCTGCGCTCCGCCTACTTAAGGGCGGAGCCCTTGTCATTCTGAGTCGATGAGGACCTAGAGTGACAAGAGCTCTTCCCCTAAGTAGGCAGAGCTCCGTCCATACACTGCAATGGCTGCAACCTCCGAATGTTGCCATTGACAAACTGTTCAAAGTTCTAATGCGAGAGGAGTGGAACACCTAGATGGCAGCTGGCAACCGTGATTTGACTCCTACTGGATGGATGAAGAGACCCACTATCACACAAGTGTGTGAATGGGTTAAAAGGTCATGGGTCTCCGTTAAGGAGGACATTGTTGTAAAATCCTTCAAGAAATGTGGCATTAGTAATGCCTTGGAAGGGACAGAAGATGACGTCATATTTGACACCAGTGAGGAAGAAAGTGTTGACAATGACTGTGAGGATCTGTCCATCCTCATTTCTGATAGCAGCAAAAAAGAGGAATTCTTGTGGTTTGAATAAAAACATTAAAGCCTTATTTTTGCTATTGTTTACTGACTGTTAATGAGAGTAAAGATTATGTTAAGAGTACTAAGTTCTTAATGTTACATGGTTGACATAAAATTATTCTTAAACTGTTGTTAACCTTATACAATTGATATAAAATATTTTACTACAGTATTTGGTTCAGAATCTTTTTTTCTAGACTTTCCTCCGTAAAAATTGGATTTGTCTTATATGCCTGTGTATCTTATATGGCAAAAATATGGTAGCTTGTTGTAGATCTTGATTCTGTTGTCATTGACTTTGAGCTTGATATTTAGGTCTAATCATTTTTATTTTCATTCAATGTTCATGCGACTGTTAGCTCCTCACTTTTTTTTCACTCCCCTGCCCCTCAATTTATAAGACCAAGCAGGATGATTCAAGTTCTGTGGTTCTGCTGGATAAAAAATATAAAGAAAGCTTGGAGGAGCCCATCTAGAAGCTATAGAGCCTGTCTAGAAGCTATAAATATAAATTTAAAAGAAAAAAGAAAAAAAAACAAAAACAAGCAATGACAAAAACAACAACAATAAACAACAACAACAAAAAACGGAAGCAGGGCTGGTGTACAGGTTTTGTGGTTTGTTTGTTTGTTTTACATAGGCACAGTAAGTACTGGGGAAATTAGAAAGGGAAAGAAATTTCCTTGGTCTAAGAGATACAGGGTTTCTCCAACCTTGTTGCATACTCTCATGGGAACAACTACAGGCTCCTGACATGCTCATTCTCAAGCCACAAGATCTTTTTATGGTACCAGGAAACATTCTTCTCAGTTGTATTTTTCAAAATCAGTCCTCTGTAATTAGAGATCTTGGTATTTGCACAAGTCATAGGACAAGTCTAGGATAGAGTCTTTATGGTTCCAGAAGTTCTGCTCTGTCAGGTGTTGTAGCCAGTTTTCTGTAATTGGTGATCTTGGTTTTTGCACAGATCCTAGGATGAAACCTAAGATACCACAAGGGTCAGTCTTTCAACTGTAACCTACGAATTGATCTCCACTGCCTGTCTATATGTGTGTGTGAGAAAGAGAGAGTGTGTGTAAATCGTGGACTCTTCTATGCTTGTCTAATCTGTATTGCACATAATCCATGCCTACATTGTATATAGTTTTTATTATATGATATCCCTCCTCCTACCCCTTGTCTACCACCTTAGACATCGTCTTCTATCCTCTCATCCCTTCAACTCTGATATTTGATCTCCCCCAGTTAACCCTCTTCACCTGCAGTTCTTAAAACAATCCATGTCTATATTGTATATAGCCCCTCTTACATATTTTCCCTTCCCCACTTCAGAACTTCTATCCTCCAGTCCCCTCAATCCTGACTCATTATCTCTCCCTATTTAACCTTCAGTTCTCGACCACATTTTGTATATGGTGGCCCAGTTTGTCTAGTAAATACACCTCATATGATTCCCTGTGTCCTGAATCAGGAATAATTCTGAGCATAGAACAGGAGTAAGCCCTAAACAATTCAATATTAGATTATTTTGATATTAATTCATTAAAGTTATAATATAGAAAATTTTATATTAATATTGTCAACTCTATTATTATAAAATACAACACAGTTTAAATAAAATAAAATAAATGTTTAATTTTATCTTTAAAACTACATATATAATACGAATGTCAGTATACTTTTACAAGAAAAGGATTATGGCTTAGGGTTTCCTTATGTTATCTTTCTCTCCTCCAATTCATACTGCTTAAAATTATCTTTCTAAATTACAAATCTGATCATTTCCCATATAAACGTATAAGTAAAATCAGATTAACAGGAAATACCATGTTTCTTAAAAATCAATTTAAATTAGATTCTCTGTTCATAATAAGGCACCTTGTAAAAGTGAATTCTGTCTCTGTCTTAAGTACAAATTTCTCTTCTTTGGGGTTATTAATATACTTTGCTCCTTTAAACAGACAAGTGTTTCTATTTCTATGGTTTATAACCTAATTATTGAAAAACTCACTGTCTGAGAGGCTTGTAAATTGCTATTTCTAAGCTCTAAGCTGATCATGAGGGCCCCTATACATAGCCAATTTCTCCTGTGGTATCACTCATCACAATTTTCAGCCAAGACAGGGCATCCCTGTTTATTTCTAACCCTCTATTTCAGACTCTTACAATATTTGGAAAATTTGTCCTCTTTCTGCTTTGATAGGATCACAGGATTACTCTCTCTGTAGCTTAAGACAAGTCTTAGATGAGAAAAGATTCTACAAAGTCTATAAATACATACCACTTATAATTAAGCAACTTAATCCTCACCTGCCTTCCATATCCATCAATAAACTCTGAAGGCAAAAGCAAAAGACCTGAATATCAGAAATAATAGCAGAAAAAAAGAGAATAAAAATATGACAATACCTTCATTCCAAAGAAATAACTATCTCATCTTCTAAAATTAGAGACTCAGAGAATTTTCAGGTGGGTATTTTTGACTCCACTCAGGGCTGCCAGAAGTTGATATTTTTTCATATATCTAACAACACAATCAAGTAATAGACTGAAGAAAGAATGAATTGTAGGAAAATGAAAATATCTCTAAATATATTATCCAATCTCTAAGAAAACTCAGAGAGAAAAATAAAATCATCATCTTATACAAAGTCAAAGGAAGCCTAAGAATATAGCTATAAAAATGGGGATGCTGTGGCCCTTATAAATAAAGATTTAATAAGTTCAGTCTGTTCTCTTGTCTGAAAGCTACCCAACCAAGACATTCAGGAGTCACTACACTTAAAATTACCACTGGGATACATTTCTACTTGGTGGGAGGGTCACAATCCTTATAGTTCATGGGGATAAGAAGACCAGTAAGAAACTGGCTAAGTTTGAGGTTGCTGCTAATACTCAATTAAGATTATCTTAGTATAGGTCAAGTAAAACCCAACATCAAGAGATCATGCAGAGTTGAAAATGCAGAGTGTATAATATTCCATTGTGTATATGTACCACAGTTTCTTTAGCCATTCATCTGTTGAAGGGTATCTTGGCTGTTTCCAAGGTCTTGCTATGGTATTATGCAGCTGTCAGGAGAGATGAAGTCATGAAATTTTCCTATACATGGATGTACATGGACTCTATTATGCTGAGTGAAATAATTCAGAGAGAGAGAGAGAGAGGGAGAGAGAGAGAGAAGATGCAGAATGGTCTCACTCATCTATGGGTTTTAAGAAAAATGAAAGACATTCTTGCAATAATAATTTTCAGACACAAAAGAGAAAACAAGAGTTGGAAGTTACAGCTCATCTCATGAAGCTCATCACAAACAAGGATGAGTTTAGTTAGAGAAATTACGTTTTGAACTATCCTAATAATGAGAATGTACGAGGGAAAGAGAAAGCCTGTCTAGAGTACAGGCGGGGGTTGGGTGGGGGAGGAGGAAGATTTGGGACATTGCTGATAGGAATGTAGCACTGGTGATGGGTGGTGTTCTTTACATGACTGAAACCCAAACACAATCATGTATGTAATCAAGTTGTTTAAAAAAATGAAAAAATATTATAGAAAAAATAAGAATAAAGAAAATGCAGAGTGTAAAAGCAATTTCCTGCATCCCATATCATCCCTGAGTCTGCCAGGAACGATTTCTGAGAGTGGAGACAGGAGTAAACCCTGAGCACCACTAGATATGGCCCAAAATAAAACAAAATAAAATAAAAAGAATAAGAAAACAAATGGCTAAAAAATGGTTGAGAGGTGAATCTTTCATCAGGAAAAAGTGACTTTTTTAAGATGCCATTTCTGCATGAGTGTTGGTTTTGGGTGACACAATACACTTAGGAAAGTTTTGTGACAGAAGTAAGTGGAAGGACTTTAATGGTTTCAGAAACTGATGAGTTCATCAGAAACTGAGTCTATACAATACTTTATCTCTGTTCAAACTTCAAAATATACTTGTACCTAAAACAACCCAAAGGAGGTAAAGTCTTGAGGCAGCCAACACAGCGATGGAATGAGTGTCTATCACTCATTGTATATGGAATGCCATACTAAAAATACAGAAAACACACCGAAAGTGACTTCAACAGGGACCATTCAATTATCCTACACTACCAGAGCATGGAGGTAGGACTTTCAAAGAAACTATTCCAATGTTAATACTATCTAGACTTCATTCCTGTTCTAGCCTAATTATATCCATAGGCATATTTGTTTAGAGAGTACTCTAGGGTCAAGAAAATTGATTCTATTAATTTTTCTTTCTCTGTTTTGATCATTTAAATTTTTTCTCTATTCCTAACATACAGTATAGTACACGTGTTTAGGTTTAGCACAAAGTATTTGCTCATAGATAAAATTTCAATAAATGATTTTAATGTTTCTAAAGAGAAAATTTTAGGTATAATTTAATAGAACTTTACAGTTAGAAGTTATCACACAATAGTAATAGGGAGATATTGAAGTAGGAATGAACTAGACTAATGTAGGTAGTTATCAGAGAGTAAGTAAGACAGTACAACACCTTAGCTTTTCTTTTTCTATCTCATTGTCCTGTGTTGAGTATGAACAGATTGCCTCAGATGACTGGGGTGTGTGACTATTCTTTATTTCCATGCCAATGTTTTGTTTTGGTAGGAATTCTGGGCCTAATTTTCTTTAAGACCCAGCCTTTTAACTTCCAAAACACTGGACCTTGCAAATCTCAAGTGTTGTCTTTGCAAGATCATTGCCTGTAGAACGAAAAGGATAAAAACAACTGTGAAGTAAGGCTAAGCAAGGACCTTCACAGTTTAGTCAACTAATTGGAAATTTCTAACACTAGCCCATAAGAGATCAAATGCTGACTAGGCTCTATATAATCATTTAAACAAATGAACATAACAATAAGCCAACAATTTATATGTATTAATAAAAATTGGACATATTAATAAAAATATTAATCAAACTATTAAGAAGTTGAAAATATGGCAGAAGACTGTTCCATCTAATTGGAAAAAGAAACCTTAGGGGATACAATGGGGCCAAATCTGTGTCAAGTAAAAACATTTGGTTAAGAAATCAGCACTGCAGCCCCCCACCCCTCTCCTGAAGAGTGTTTGGGGATTGTTATGAAAACAGAGCAAAAGCCAAGCTACTGTAAGTGATCTTATAAGCATTTATCGCAGCTGCTAAACAAGGCCTGAGAACTGAGTCATTTGAAGCTGTCCAAACCTATTTGCTTTTGTCTTTAACAAAATTCAGATTTGCTTATTGTTGAGTGTCTGTGTTAATTTTCATCTGTGAAAATTTTCTGAAGCATTTGAAAGTGAATATAAATCTGATTTTAGTAGATAAAAATAAAAAATGATTCTTAAAAACAAAAACAAAACAAAGTGATTCTTGTAGAATCAGACTGCGAATGACAAAAATTTGGGAGGAATTTATAGGCTGATTAGGAGATATTTTTAAAATGTAATTCAATCTTGATAAATGAAAATTGTGAGTTAAAATTAATGTCTGGAGAGGTAGTGCAGCAGGTAATACACTTACCTTGCATAAGCCCAACCTAGGTTTGATTTCTGGCCTACCATTCTCATTCATTACTACCTGAGTATAGCTGGGTGTAATCCTTGAGTGCATAGCCAGGAGTAATCACTGAGCATTGTCAAGTGTAATGCAAAAACTGCCACACACACACACACACAAACACACACACACACACACAAAAAAAAAAACCAACAACAAAAAATTCTACAAAAATACCTGGGCTCAAATCAGTGAAACCAATAAAAGAAAATGATAATAAAAATAAAAATAGCACACCAAAGTAGAAATAAAAAGAGAGCATTCAACTGGGAAAATTATAGCTTTATCAATTCTGGGGATCTGACTGTTAATAAAAGGATTATAAGTCAGATGATTATTATATTATACATGACAGTAGGCATATAGTTTCACATTTTGCTATAAATAAGATAGTTGGAGAGTTGCTCTAATTAGATCAATAATAATATTTACAAAATAGGATAGTTCCAAAAAGTAATATTGGTGGATTAAATATTTTGATGCCTAGGAAAACTGATAAGAGGAGATATCAAAATTAGTTCCTCTTTATTGTCTAAAGAAAATAACCTGGACTGAAAGATAATATAGAGGTGCTTTCCCAGCTTATTGCTTCAATCATAGCATTGGTTTGAATCTTGACATCACATGGTTCCCAAGAAACAGAAACAGAAGTAGCTGAAAATCTCTGGGTATGGACCAAACCCAAAACCGACCAACCAAATAAATAATAAAGGATTCTGACCTGCTTAATAATAGACAGAAAAGATTTTTTTTGTCTGTTTTTGTAGCCCTATTCCTTCCCCCAAGGAGTTAGGGAACAAGATAGTTGTTGATGCAGTCAGTTATATTAGAAAGGGTTGCAGAATTGGTTTAAAAATTCTGTGACTCTCTGAAAATCATTAGTGAGCTCGTAATATCACCTTTC
>PVKC010000068.1:33555-77621 GCA_004027635.1 Crocidura indochinensis
ACACACACACACACACACACACACACACACACACACACACACACACACACACTATCATCTCTAGCCTAGCAGCTTAAAAGAGTTTGGAGATTATCCCAGACTGACTGTCATACTAGGCTACCCCTCTTATTCTCATTCATTACTTGATTTTGATTTTCAGATCCCAAGTAATATCATTATTTTCTGCTTAAGATCATTCAATGGCTGTCCATTGCATTCAGAATCAAAACATGCTGCTTTATTTGGCCTTCAAGACTCAGAAATATTTTATGTTGTGCTATGGTTATAGGCTAAACCTCACCCTAACCATACCACCTCAGACCCAACACAGCTAGCAAGTTCTTCTCCTTTCCCTCACAGGCACTTTTCAATGGGATAGTATTTATATTTTCCTATGGCCTTCATGTGAGTATTTGATCTACTGGAATGGGGCATCATTGTATATGAGTTTGTGACTTAAAAAGTAATTTATTCTGAGGCTGAAGCAGTGGCTCACTGGTAGGACATTTATCTCGCAAATATATATATATATACATATATATGTATATATATATACATATATACATATATATCGAGGTTCGATCCCCTGGCATCCCCCAAGTCAGGAGTGATTTCTGAGCGAGCCAGGAGTAACCCATGAGCGTCATCGGGTGTGACCCAAAAACCAAAAAAAAAGTGATTTATTCTATTATAATATATTTAAATTGAAAATATAAGCAAGCTGTAATTATATTATTTATGATATATTTAAGTTGAAAATATAAGCAAGAAAATATAAGTAAGTTGTTGAAAAGTCATCTACAGCCCCAGTAGAGATATACAGAACTAACATTTTGATGTGCATTTTCTCCAGACTTTTCCTGTCCATTAGCATAGCTATCTGGCTATCTTAGATGATCCCAAGTACTATTTTTCATGTGTATCATTCCATCATATAAATGTTGCATATAAATAATACCAGGACTATTTATTTAATTGGAAAACTTATGATTCTTCTCAATATCTCTAGGGACTCTCTTCTGGTCACATCTTGCTTCAATTTCCTGCTTCTACTACTGTGTCAACTCTCTTGTGTTCACCCAAATAAGGAAGACAGTTCCTTATCCTTGATTCTAGGATTCTCTTTGCCAAGGGCAGGGAGGGGCTGGAAAAAAGTCACAGAAAAACATGTAACTAAGACTTCCATAATTTTGAAAATATTTCACTTTTATCTGAAAGCATCATCTCTGGCTATAGTCTCTCTACCTTACCTGTTGTTTTCCTTACTCTATGCTCCAAATGCCCTGGATCCCATGACTTTTCTTCTAGAGTGAACTTCAGTGTTCTACCTGCTTTGATGCTATTTTTCCAGATCCTTTCTTTGAGCGTCTCTGTTTCTGCACTTATGCCTGCTATGCCATCTTTTTCAGACAATAAGGACTTCAGTGAATAGAGAATTGTGTTCACTTTGGGTCAAAACAACAGGACATTTTTTTTTTTTTGGTTTTTGGGCCACACCCGGTGATGCTCAGGGGTTACTCCTGGCTATTAGCTCAGAAGTCGCTCCTGGCAGGCACGGGGGACCATATGGGGAACCGGGGGATCGAACCGCGGTCCATCCTAGGTTAGCGCAGGCACCTTACCTCCAGCGCCACCGCCCGGCCCCCACAACAGGACATTTTTATGCCCCACTTCTTTGTACATAGAAATGCCATACATAGAAATGTTATATGAAAGATAATTCATGGGAAAATTATACTGATGAAAAATCTGCTTTTCTTACTTAACAATGGGAAGTGAATATAGTTTCTGTCAAAACATGTGTATGCTGTAAGACAAAGTAAAGCAGAACATTTCAGAATCTGTGGTAGTATGACTTGGAGGTGTTTGAAATTCTTAGGCTACATGCAAGACTTAATCTGTTCATATTTGCATTTGGATCCAAGGGCTTTGATGTATGTGCACATAAGACTGTGAGATACATTGGAATTCAATATTACATCACTTAATCAGAGCAACTAGAAACTTTTTATTTTTCATTAGAAAATATCAAAAAAGCAATCAGTAATTTTCAAGTCAGTTCAATTTGTGCTTTGACATAGCTAGTTTAAGAAATGTGTCACTAAGACCAGAAAGCAAAAACACCTTCTGAAAATGTTATGTCTTTAATAAGGCCTTTAACTCTGCTTAAATCATGACCTCTAGGGTGTTTTTACACATAATGTTTTTACAGAAAATTGGAATAGCAACTTAATGGCTTTGAAAGTTAATGTAGGATTATCTCATCTTTCTAACTAACTAATATGAAAATAAATAGAAGTGAAACATTGTAATTCAGACGTCTTTAAAGTATATTGAATATATATTAAGACTAAAATATCTTTTGCTTTTAGTTTATGAAGAACATAATGAGCTCTTTGAGGATGAGATCTTTTGATTACCTCTTCAAATAGTTTCTTGAAGACAGACTATTTCTCATTAAAAGAGATGGAATAAACCTCTGGGGTTAGCTCAGCTGAGCAGCAAAGCTGTGATATGTTTTAATATGAAAATATAAATAAAGAAAGAAAAAATGACATTTAACTCTGGTTCTCATGTTGCAGGTGATTAGAATGAGGTGAACTGATTTTCCTTGATAAGAAATAAGGAGTTCATTTCACAGCAGTAGACATGTAATTTGTTTTACTTTTAGAGCTTTGAGAAATTGTTAGTTTAACCAGGAAGCTCTTTGCAGAAGTTACAGTGTGAAAAATCTCTGTTTTTGAAATCTGGCCACTGAAAAGTCACCCAGCACATTTTTCAATGCACATTCAAAAAGTTTCCGTTTCGCAGCTGGCAGAAGCATTAAGTGTGTGCATGCTTCCAATTAGAAGCAATATTTTCCCTGTGTATGATCCAAGGTTACGCAGTGGTCCTCAGAGGATTTGGTCCAAAGAGCACTTTTCCTCTTTGTCTTTTCCGTTCTTTTTTTTTTCCTGCTGGTTACCTGAACTGTTTGCAGAGTTTTGACTGAGCCAGATAGAAGAATTTCTCAACCTTAATCCATTAGGAAGTAACAATTCAACAGGAACAAATCAAATGCGGTGTTGAAGATTTGTTGCCTTGGAAAGAGTTTTCGCGAAGTCAGGGAGTTAAAAAACAGAAGGCAATTTTTTTTTCTTTCACAAATGGAACTATTTGTTCATGAACCAGTGGGAATTGTTTTATAATGCTCCTTTCAGAACAGTACAGAATTAAATAAAACATTCTGTAATTTTTTTTTTACCAAGTAATACCCTTACAAGTTTTTGAGTTGCAATGAAGAAAAGCCAAAGTGAAGTATAACATGTGTTCCTTACCTCAAGCCTTCTTTTAAAAGCACACTGAAGTAGGTGATGAGGACAGAAAATTATTCCAATATTGTTCTTAGGTATCAGAAAGTCATTTGAAACTTTGGCCTGACTTGTTAAGTAAGTTTTGGAAGAATCATTGTATTCATTTTCACTGTTATAGTCACAAAAAGAGTTATCTTAAATACAGACATGATGCTTTTTTATAGAAAATGTTTTATATTTTTTACAAGAGGTCCAGCAGTCCAATGTCCTACCAAAATAAAAGGATGGGCCCAAAGTAACCTTGCAGCATGAAGGGCATTTGTCTTGCACGTGGCTGTTCTGGATTCCATCCCCAACATCCTGTTAGATTCTGAGCACTGCCAAGATTGATCCCCGAATTCAGAGTCATGAATGAACACTGCCAAGATTGATCCCCGAATTCAGAGTCATGAATGAACCCAGGACACCACCAGGTGTGGCCCCAAGACAAAAAACAAACAAACAAAAAATAAACAATGAAAGGTCTGAAACTGAAGTAAAAAAAAAAAAGACTTATTTCCAGAGAAGCATATATTTAACACCCAGAGAAAAGACATTTTGAATAAATAATATTTGAAATGGAGCAATCTATCCTTTTATGTATATGTTATATAGGTTGGATGAGAAGGCTATTATTCACTCATACTGTAAAATAGTTATTGAATAAAATTCAGTCACCAGTTAATATTAACATTTATTGAAAAATAAGTCTTTAAAATACAATAACGTCATGAAAGTTCAGAATTGATAGACATATTTCTTTTTGTGTTTTTTTTAATTGAAAAATAAGTCTTTAAAATACAATAACGGCGCCCTCCCCCCCCCCCCCCCCAGCGCCGGCTGCCCCTGGGTGTGAATGGGCCGCCGGAGGGGTTTCCAAGTTCGAGTCCCGCCAGGGGGATGAGCCTCTTTGACCTTTTCCGGGGCTTTTTTGGCTTTTCCGGACCCAGGAGCCCCAGAGACCCCTTCTTTGGAGGGATGACTCGAGATGAAGAGGAGGACGAGGACGAAGACGAAGGAGGAGCTCCTACCTGGGGCCGCGGGAGCTCTGGGTTCCAGGGCCCTCGGCAGCCTGAAGAATTTGAGTTCGGCTTCAGCTTCGGCCCAGGAGGAATGCGCTTCCACGACAACTTCGGCTTTGACGAGTTGATCCGCGACTTCAACAGCCTCTTCAACGACATGGGCGCCTGGACCTTGCCTTCCCGTTCTCCCGAACTTCCCGGCCTTGCATCAGAAACACCCGATGAGGGACGGCGGGAGGGCCAGAGCCTTCGGGACTCTATGCTGAAGTATCCAGATAGTCAGCAGCCCAGGGTCTTTGGAAAGGCCTCGGAGAGTGATGCCAAGTCAGAATCCCACAGTGCAACCTCAGACTGGGACTCCCAGAGAACTTTTCCCAGGTTTGATGATGTGTGGCCAATGCCTTCCCCTTCTAGAGCCAGAGAAGACAATGACCTTGATTCCCAGGTTTCCCAGGAAGGCCTTGGCCCAGTTTTGCGGCCCCAACCAAAGTCCTACTTCAAGAGTGTCTCTGTGACCAAGATCACTAAGCCCGATGGGACGGTGGAGGAGCGCCGAACTGTGGTGGATAGTACCGGCAAGTCAGAGACCACAGTGACACTTCAGGAAAAGGATGGCACTCCTAGAGGTGATCCAGAGTCCTCAACATCTCCAGCTTTGGATGATGCCTTTTCCATCATGGATTTATTCTTAGGACGTTGGTTTCGATCCCGGTAGCCTTGTTAACTCCAAGAGGCCTTCCACTTTGCTTAACCATCAATGGGTTTAGTTTCTCCTGCCTTGTTAGGGCTTTGAATATATGAAGCAGTGAATTGGGAGGATGTCAGTCACATACTTAAACTAACCAATGAAGTCTTTTATTTGTGCTAAAAAAAATACAATAACGGCATGAAAATTCAGAATTGATAGACATATTTCTTTTTGTGGTTTTAAAGGATCATTTATGAAGAAAAATAAGTGGCTATTGGGGCCCGGGAGATAGCATGGAGGTAAGGCATTTACTTTTCATGCAAAAAGTCATCAGTTCGAATCCCGGTGCCCTATATGGTCCCCCGTGCCTGCCAGGAGCAATTTCTGAGCATGGAGCCAGGAGTAACCCCTGAGCACTGCCGGGTGTGACCCAAAAACCAAGGGAAAAAAAATTAAAAAAAAAAGTGGCTATTAGAGCTACTGAAAAAAAATACATGAATATACACCACCACCCCCCCTTTTTAGAATGTGGCACTCTGTTGCTTCTAACAAAAGTGCTTCTTGAGGATCTACCCAGCATGGGGTTTGGGGAAGCCCAATGTGGAAGACCTTCTCTCTAACTTGGGTGTGCTGGGGGCCCCCCGGCCTCCAGGCCTTCTGGGAGCCCAGGTGGCCAGACCAGGTGAGTGTCGGGGGGGGGGTCCCTTCCTAGATGGGGTCCCAAGTTTTCCCCGCACTTCCCCTAGCTCTGGGGTGGGAAGGGCACAGGGTGTGGGGCGGGCGGATCCTGGCTCCTGGCTCTCTATCTATCCTCTCGAGCTGGAGGCAGGATCTACCCAACATGGGGTTTGGGGAAGCCCCATGTGATGGGCCTTCTCTCTAACTCCAGGCCTTCTGGGGTGGAAATCACGCGGGGGCTAGTGCCCCAGCGCGCACTGCATATATTAAGAATATTTCCCATCCTTATGTTATTGTTTGCGTATCCAGAATGTCTATTTGTATTCTGCCCTTTCCCACTCCCCTACAAAGCTTATTTTTCACTCCTTTACTCTTACCCTCCCAAACACCACTAACCCACATTACTCTTTTTAACTTCAGTACTTCACAATCCTAATCACAGACCAACACCATGCATTGTGTTTAACAACCCCAAACTATTTCAAAAGACATACAATGGACATGTATTTCTTTCGAATATTCTATGTGTTTTTTTTTGACATCTATAAATCTTACTAAATATTCTCTTGACAGAGACATTTCTAACCACTTTTTATCTTCTCTTTATGAGTTGTTCAATAAGGAATTCTGGTCATAGAGTCCCCCAGTTAATGCTTTTGATTGAACCATGCCATTGAGTTTGTTGGACTTGTTCTTGTGCTCCCCATATTCACCAGTAACACCATGTGGCATTGTTCCTTTTTTGCATAGGCACATTAAAATGGGAAAATACTATACATACAAATAAGATCTTATTTAATAGAGATTGGAACACACAAATCTTGTAGTGTAAAGGGACCTTATACCCTGAACATGACATAATGACCTGGCACAGGCCTCAGAAGAAAGGGCATTATCCATTCACCTCTGAACCATGGGAGCCATCCTCGAAACATCCAAGTTCTCTATAACATCACCAGGAAGCAATCCTCTATCACGGAAGACCCTACCACTGCTCAGACATCGAACTGCTCAGAAGAGTCTTCCCTTAACACTGAGAAGACTAACAACAACAAGGACCTGCTTACAGGATAGGGCTTCGTGCATTGCCCTTTAATTATGAGGTGAGGCAGGAGGATGTTCCACATCCTGACTTCAATGCAGGATATGCAGATTCAAGGATCTTTGATACAGAAAATGATACCAACAACAGAGACTGTGTAAAAAATAAAAGTGTGTTGGCACTACAATGTATTGGATTGGACTATCTAGCTTGCCTGGAGCCTAGAGTTGGTCTTATGGCAGGAAACTTCAGGGATAGGGTCTCTTTGTATTTAGGCCAAGGTTATTTCTTTCCATGCCCCTCATATTTTGGTGGGCCTATGCAAACAACAATTGCCACTCTAACACCGTTTTTACTGTGCTCCTTTGACTCTAATCCTTACAAAAACCCACTTAAATTTTTGAGATTAACTTAAACTAATATGCATGTACATGGGAATGTTAAAAAATAGTATGATTCTAATGTTTAAGAAGTTACATAAGCTTTATGACTTTAGATAGCCTTGTGTGCTGTTAAGAAACATTATAATGTATATAATTATATAATATTATAGTTATATTATAATCTGGGGACTTGACAAACAAAGTAATTGTACATGGATTCTGTTTTATTTTTCTTATTGTTCGTTGGTCGAAAGTTCAAAGTTAACATATCAGCAAGGGGACTTCTTCTGAGAATCATGTTATGAGTGATTGTCCTTACACTGTAACCTTACCTTGTCCTCTTTCTTTGCATCTTTGTTCTCATAATTAAAAATAAAATAAATATTAAAAAAAGTGCTTCTCTTCTAGTGCCATCACCATCAACCTTATAGAAAGAATTTAAAAAGTATTAAGTGACTCAAAATAGAACAGTCAGAACAGAAATGGGAGAATCCTTGTTCATCCTTCTTATGGCAGTGGAATTAGATAACAGTCATTTCACATTTTATTTCAAATTAGTTATTAAAATGACCCCACGCATAGGAAAGTTGAAATTCCCTTTCTATCTAGGCTGTCATTTCTTTGATCTCAGTGGCTATTGAAAACATGGGAGGAAACTGGGGCACAGCTGCTCTACAAGTGTGACTGTGGGTTGGGAGATTGAGAGTGGACAGTATTTCATAGATTCTTCCTAACTTTCCAATTCTCCAATTCCCTTCCATCCTCTTACCCAGATTGATGGGGCTCAGCTCCATATTTTATCACTTTAATGGGTTTCCATGGTAGCCATCAGGTGTCCTGGTGAACATGACTTTCAAAAGTTATACTATTATAATGATGAGATATACGCACAGTTTGCACCATGGTGACCAGATATTGCTCTTCTCACCTTGCAGAACCAAAGAAAATTGGGTATAATTTCCCCCCACCATACATTTAACCTTGGAATCACATAGCTGGACATTTGATTTTAACACAGGGAAATTTACTTCCCTGCTTTGTTTGTCACCTTTTTTTCATGCTCTTATGGTCTTTCAACGACACCATTATTTATGCAACTGCCTAACACAGTCTTTTTACTTAAATTGTCAGTTGACCCCTATCAATTTATATTGCACACAATAGCCAGAGTGGTTTCAGGCTTAAGGCTTATCAGGTACAGACACTGCTTTAAGAACATACATGTATGCTACCATTATCACAGTGTCACAGTTTTAACTTTCTTAAAAATATTGTTTTATAAAAAAATCAAAAATGACTTTCTAATGACTCTTTTCTACATTCTCTCCACCTTTTCTCCCACACTCTAAATTACACTCAGAGAACCTTAAGTCTGATGCCAATGGCCACTCCTTTAATTTTATATTATTCTCATTTCATCAATTTAATATCCCTACATTGCACAGATGGTTAAATTAATCTTTTTAAAATTAATCTTTTTTAAAAATATATCTTTATTTAAACACCATGATTACAAAATGATTTAATATATGACTTTATATCTTTTTTCCTTCTGACTTCTTTTCTTTTCTTTTTTTTCTTTGCTTTTTATATTTCAAGACACATGCAGATGTAAGCACAGGGCTCGCTCCCGGAAGGACTGAGGTGTACCATATAAGAGTAAATGTTTGTCACAAATGTGGGAAAGAACATGCATGCATGTTACATGCTATGCAAGGACCTTACTCACTGAACAATATCTCTGGAGCTCCTTATTTTGAATTGCATAATTCTCTTGGGTTCCTTCCACTTTACTTCATATAGCAAATTTTATTGTTTTCTATAGCTAAATAATATCATATTGTGTATAATCTTACTAAATATTCCTTATTCAAACATCTCTGAGTGTTTTTTAAACTTACTTTAGATATTACAAATAATGCTACAGTCTACAAGGAGGTAGATTTAATTTTCTAAAATTTGTTATAATCTTCAAATTAAGCTATATATTTATCAAATTGTGAGTTCCAGTTTCTCTCAACTTCCTGTCCCTTGGAGTTATCAACTATAAATACGACTATTCTAAATCACTTACTTAAGAGGAATCATGACGATTTTCTTTGCATATCTGGCTTATTGCACTTAGCATGAAGTTTTAATGATAATCCACATTATAGCAAGTGCCATTTCCTTTACTTTAGGCTAAATTATATTTCATGTATACACAAACATGCACTGCATATTATTTTTTTGAAAAATAGTTTTCTATTGTGTATATTGCTGCAGCAAATTTGTGTACAAATTTCCAATCAAGTCTTTGCTTTCAATTCTTTTGACTCTATACCCGGAGACAAGATTGCTGTTTTATATAATTCTTTAACACTTATTTTGAGAGGAAACCATCATACTGTTTCCATGGTAGTTGCAGCAGTAATGTGGAGGATATCAATATCTTCAAGTTATTGCCAACATATTTTCTTTTATTTAAGTCATGGTCTTTCTAATGATGTGTTCAGAGTATTTTTAAAACAAAAATCTAAATTAAATATCTCCAACTTATTTTTTCCCATAGACTTATATGACTGCTCTAGTAATGAGGCACAAATACAGATTATTTTATAATCTCATCATATTTCTTCTATTGCCCTTCTAGGATTTGTTAGCCTTTCTTCTCTCATAATTTTTGATATTTCTCTGCAGGAATGCCCAACTCATTTGGATAAATTGCAGTTACTTACCATTCTTTGAAACTTTCTCTCCTTCCCTGTCCTCCAAAGATCCCTAACCATTCTTTATAAGAATTCATCCTCGGGGCCGGGTTGTGGCGCTGGAGATAAGGTGCCTGCACTAACCTAGGATGGACCACGGTTCGATCCCCCGGTTCCCCATATGGTCCCCCGTGCCTGCCATGAGTGACTTCTGAGCGAATAGCCAGGAGTAACCCCTGAGCGTCACCGGGTGTGGCCCAAAAACCAAAAAAAAAAAAAAAAAATTCATCCTCAACATTGATCTCTTTCCTAGCATCTTGTTCACTTATTTTGCAAAATATATAACTATCTAAATAAAAAACAGATTCAATTTCTCTGAATTTCTCAAATTCTCAAGAAAAACTTCTGAGCTGATATTTATTATTTAATTTCTTACAATAGTTTCTTTTGTTGCTCATGCATCTAATACTAACTAGATTACATAGTTCATTACTAGATTTAAATTTGCTGAACAGATTCTAGCTAGAACCTACTTTCTAACAGCTGACCATTAAAATTCTGTTTTATTGTTAAAATTCTGGTTGAGACATTAAAAAGTTAAGAGTCCAAATGTCACTTAAACATTTTAGTTTCATCAGTAAAATAAGTTCTAATGTTTTGAATTCGTGTGTGTTCCCAGTGTTCTTCAATAAATAAGAAAACATCAATTAATTTTCTCAAATATAGTTTTCAAAATATTCTAAGAAGACTATAACAGGGGCTGGAGAGACAGCACAGTGTGATAGGGTGTTTGCCTTGCATATGGCCGACCCAGGAGGGACTCAATTTGATTCCAGGCATCCAATATGTTCCCCTGGCCTGCCAGGGGCAGTGTCTGAGTGCAGAGCCAGGAGTAACCCTAAGCACAGTTGGGTGTGGCCCTAAAACCAATCCATCAATCAATCAAGTTAAAAAAAATAAGAGGATCATAACAAACCTGGCTTCCATTACAAACCTGATATTACTAAACAATGGGGTTGTTGGTCAGGGGAAGGAAGAGTCACACTAGAATGTAAAAACAAGAGGGGGAAGCTTTATACATCAACCTCATAAAGGTTTAATACAACTGTTAACATGTAGGTGGGAGAAAAATGAAGAGAAGTGAAAATCAACTTCTTTTAATTTCATATTTCTCTTCTTGGTCAAAAAGTATCTAGAAATATTTGTAGTAGGAAGAATAATGGGAATTAATTATCATTTTAGCTGGAAGACTAGAGATACAAGAAGGACCAGAAGTACCAATATCAATGATACAGTTTGTGATTTCAGAGGGTAAGTGGAATGCTCATAATTCACTGAGCAGAATGTTTCTTTCCTATCTAGATGTTTGTACTAGTTCTTTGGCTGTATAGTGGCCAATGTCTGATGTGTTGTGTCTTCATTCATCCCACTTGGCATTTATTTGTTTGATGTTTGGTGCCAGGAATCTACCAAGAGTTTTATACACATGAAATGTGTGTTTTTTTTCTTGTCAGTGAATGGGTTCTTTGATCTGAAAATGTCTTTCTTATTATTACACATTAACTGATCTCCTTTTCTGTGGCTTCTTTTGATGATCTGTCTGGCATCTATCATCCTATCTTGTTTTTTTCCTCTTAACTTCTTTTCCTTTTTTCTTTTCTCTGATTTTGTGATGCCTCTTGGCAAATGAATTTTACAATTTCTGTCTTTTTTTGATTTTTGGACTATACCTAGTGACGCTCGGGGGTCACTCCTGACTATGTGCTCAGAAATCGCTCCTGACTTGGGGACCATATGGGATGCAGGGGATTGAACTGAGGTGTGTGCTAGATCAGTCGTGCACAAGACAAATGCCCTACCGCTGTGCCATTGCTCAGGCCGCCAAAATTTACAATTTCTGAATTAAAGATTCTCAAACTTTAATGGACATTGCAATCACCTGGGAAGTATATTTAAAATCAACTATTAGTGGACTCCACTTTTAAAAGTTCAAAATTAGTTGTGCTGAAGTGGAAACTGACAAGGATCAGGATGTCAATCAATTGCATTTGTAATGATTCCCAGATGACTATCAAGCTAAGTACAATATGTAGGACTCAACTGGAGAGATACTTTCCTATATTCTTGCCACCCAAAAAAAGTCTGAGGACTTGAGACCTGAGACATAACTCAGCAGTAGGGCATTTACCTTGGATGTGGCTGACCCAGGACTGACCTGAGTTCAATCCCCGACGTCCTATATTGTCCCCCAAAGCCAGGAACCATTACCAGGTGTGGCCCAAAAACCAACAACAACAACAACAAAAAAAAAGGCAAGAAAGTTTCTGGAATGGAGGTTTTTGAATTCTGAACCCCAAATCACCAGCATCAGAGAATTAAAGAATTTGTTTTAAGTACAGTTTTTTAGATCCCCAACCCAATAAATCAGAATTTAACTTTTAGCAAAATATTCAAGTAAAGTACAAAAATTTGGGGGAGTAGTCTTTCAGGTCACCTAGTTTGTCAATACTAGTGGTCCTCAAAATAAGATGTATGCAGTGTGCATAGGAATTTGTTTGTAATTTTTGTTTTTACTATAGTCTGGCCCTCCAATGCTCTGAGGGACAGTGAACTGGGCCCCTGTCTAAAACGTTTGAGGAACCCCCCTTATTATTAATCACATCTTAAGTTTATTATAGAAAACATTTTACATTTTAGCTTTCTTCTTTAATCTCAATGACCCCCCCTTTTTTTTTTGGTCAATGACCCATTTTTATCACTTTTTAGTATGGATTTTGGAGGCAATTTTATCACAATGTTAAGACTACACAAATATTCCTTCAGGGTTTCTTATTTAGTTGACAAACTTGTTTCTGGTTTATATTGGTTGTGATAATAAGTAATACTACAAATCTCAATGGTTTATATGTTCAAAAATTTATTTCTTACTATTCTTATATTGATAGAAGTTAAATGTTGGTTAAATTCTTGCTATATACATTTATTTTTATCATTTTTATTTATTAAGTTTTTATAAATCAATACTTTAATTGAATTGCCATGAGATACACACTCACAAAATTGTTCATTATTGAAAATCAACATGTATCCATGCATCAGTGCACATTTCTCACCACCAAGTTCCCAATTTCCTTCTCCCTGACCTCTCCCCTACCTACCTCTATGGCATATGTTTTTCTTCTATCTCTTTTTCTCTCTCTTCCTTTCTTTTTAATTTAAGTACTGTGGTTACAGAATTATTCATGATTACATTTTAGTCATACAACAAACACCACCCTTCCCTTTTTCCTCCTTTAGACACTGGGGTTTAAAATGTTGATATTGAAAGAGTATCATGCATAGCATTTTCTCTCCTTCAGAGAAGGAGTGATCATTTCTAACTATCACTGTCATAGTGGTCCCTTCACTATTTTAAGTCTACTCCCCATTATTTGTGGCAAGCTTCCTACCATGAACTTGTCCTCTTGGCCTCATTTCTATTGTCTCTGGATATTATTATCATACTCTTTTTTTAATATCCCACAAATGAGTGTGATTATTCTATTTCTATCCCTCTCCTTCTGACTCATTTCAATCAGCATAATACTCTCCATCTCCATCCATGTATAAGTAAATTTCATGACTTCATTTTTCCTAACAGCTGTGCAGTATTCTGCATCTGGTACATTGTGTGTGGTAGCAGAATTTCTTTATCCACTCATCTATTCTTGTGTATTTGGGTTGTTTCCAGATTCTGGTTATTGTGAATAGTGTTGCAATGAACATAGGTATGCAGCTTTCTTTTTCTACATTATGTTTTGGGCTATGACAGTTTATTCTTAGAGTGGAATTGTTGGAAGTTATAAAAAGTTAATATCTAGGTTTCTTTCAGGTATATCCATATTGATATCCAAAAAGGCTGGACCAGTAGACATTCTTACAAGCAGTAAACCAGAGTTCATTTTTCCCTGCATTAACATTTGCTTTGAGGTGCAGTAACTTTTTAGTTTAATATAGTCTCACTTGTTTATCTTTGCTTCTACTTGCTTGATTAGTGATTCATCTTTGAAGATGCTTTCAAGTTCAATGTCATGGAATGTTCTACCTACATTTTCTCTATGTACTTTATGGTTTTAAGGTCTGATATCAAGATCTTTAATCCATCTTAATTTAACTTTTGTACACTCTGTTAAAGAGATGTCTGTGTTAACTTTTTTTTTGCATGTAGTTGACCAGGTTTCCCAACACTATTTGCAAAAGAGGCTTTTCTTGTTTCATTACACATTTGTTTCCCCTTTATCAAGATTAATTGATCATATACTTGAGGGGTAGAGTCAGAATATTCAAGTCTATTCCATTGATCTGAGGGTATGTCTCTATTCAGTACCACACTGTTTTAATGACTACTATTTTAGTAGTACATTTTAATATTGGGTAAAGCTATGCCTCCCATTTTTATTTCCCCAAGGTATAATTTAGCTATTCATGGAGTTTTAGTCACATGTGAATTTCAGGAATGTTTGATCTATTTCTCTGAAAAATGTCATAGACTTCTAAATAGGAATTGTATTAAATCTGTACAATGTTTTAGAAACTATTGCCATTTTAGTGATGCAAATCTTCCAACCATAAGTAAGAGATATGTTTCCATTTCCTTGTGTCCTCTTTGATATCTTGAAGCAGTGTTTTCTAGTTTTCTTTGTATAGGTCTTTCAATTATATTTGTTTGTTTGTTTTGTTTTTTGTTTTTTGGGCCATACCTGGTGATGCTCTGGGACTATACCTGCCTATGCTCCTGGCTTGGGGGACCATATAGGGTGCTGGGAAATCGAACCTCGGTCCGGTCCATTCTAGGCTAGCTTGGGCAAGGCAGACACCTTACCCCTTGTGCCATCACTCTGGTCTTAAGTCTTAAGTAAGTTGATTCCAAGGTGCTTGATTTTCTGAGGCACAATTATGAATGCAATTGTTTTTTAATAGCTTTTATTTTCTTTCAATAATCTTAAATCTCAGCAGATATAAGAAGGGTGTGAATCAATTTAGGCTAAACCTTCTTACGACAAAAGAATAAGAAACCAAGTCTGGAAAAGAGAAAGGGCTCTTTAAAGCTTTACCTGAATCTTGGGTCCATCACTTCTGCTTAAATTTTGTTGCCAAAGCAATTCATAAGAAAAAATGCACTGTCATTGGATAGGAGGTCTACTTTCTCAAGGAATCAAGTTACAAAATGATTGCTATGTTCATCTACTCCACATTTCTAATTCATATATTGGAATCTAATTGCCAGGGTGATGGTTTTGGGATGTCGGACATCAGGGAGGGAATTGATTTGAGAGTGGAGTGTTGTGAATAGATTTTGCAACTTTATATGCCTGTGAAGAAATCAGAGCTTCTCTCCACTGTGTGAGAATACAATTATTAATCTAAGTTCCAGAAAAGCAGTCTTGTGAGAACCCAGTTATACTGATATCTGATCTAAAATTTCTAGCCTTCGGGCCTAGGGATGTAGCTTAGTGTAGAAGTTTTGTCTTTGATGTGTGAGGCTCTGACTTTTATCTTTAACATTCAAAAATTAAAGACACTTGAGGAAAAATAATGTTCTTAATTTTCAGTTTTCAGAATTGTAAGAAATAAGTTGCTGTTCTTTAAAAACTATCTAGTTCAGGGTCAGGAGACACAGTACAAGGATGAAAGTATTTGCCTTGCATGCAGCTGACCTCAGTTCAAACTATAGCATGATATATGGTCCCCTAAGTACTGTCAGAAGTGATCAATTAGCATAGAGCCAGAAGTAATCCCTGAGCACTGCTGGGTGTGTACCCCCTCAACAACAACTCAAAAATAAAAAAGTTAAAGCTATGTAATCTATGGAATTTTATTGTAGCAACTAGAACTAGCTAAGAAAAACAATATAAATCTCAAGTAAAGGAATATAGAATTGTATAGTCTTGTTACAAGATGCATATATAAAAATAAAGCATCTAATATAAGCATGTATTCATCTATATGAAAGCATGTACACTATAAGTATACATATAGTTATAAAGTCCTAAGTTAATGTTTTCATTATATTATAATCATAATATTTTCATTATATTATGTTCAGTATAATAAGGATATTGATGAGTAAAACACCCTGCTGATATTGACCCAGTGATGAGATTGAAAACCTGGTTTGACTCTTTCTGAATGGAAAACAAAACAAAACAATAAAACAAAAAATATCTTGATTTCTTTATGGTTTATTATGATTAAGTGACATATAATTTATAAGTAATTTTATATTATATAATACAGAATATATATTTGCACATTGTAATTATAACATGGCAGGAAATTAGGTATACATACACAAGTACAAACCATTCACATGTAAAATAAAATGCCATAATTTGTGAGGTCATCCCATGCATAGTATCTCCAACCCCAGGCAGACAGATCTGAAGCAACAGGAAAAAGACGAAGGTTTAACAAACCAAGCTAGTCAGGAGAGTCATGGGTCAGTGGCTTCTCCCTCATGGTGTCTCTTGGAGTGCAAGCCAAAACTACTTTTCTTTATTATCACAGAACAGAATCTACCAGGACAAGTCAGGGCAGAATAATCCAGGTGGGCTTTTACATATCAAATGAGAAATTTAACAGAAAGAGAAAGATGGGGAAATACCTTTGTTTTTTGGGTTAATAGCTGGGTGTTATCTTGCACTCACATATATACAAGTACACACACACACACACACACACACACATAAGCCACATTAAATTGACTTGTAGAGCCAGTGTGTTTCCTCTAAGATCATTTTTGCCTCCAAACTCTCCCTGAATGACAGGTGCTTGTCTTTATAGAAGAGCAAACATTTTGGTCAACAAACTTCGTTATGTGCTGCCTGTGTATTTATTAAGCAAGCAGATTGCACTTGCTAACCAACCCTGGCATGATGTGGGCTCATTCTTTCAGCAGGCCAGAGACATTTCTCATCGAATTAGGAGGAATTTTATGGGAGGTTGAGAAAAAAGAGAAGAGGGCATTGTCAGCCATGATGTACTGCTCCTATGGCTTATGGAATGTTTGACCTTTGATGAAATCAAGCTCTGTCATGGAAACAGAGAGGAGGTGGTATAGTGCAGTGAGTAATAAGTAATGCAGTGTGGTGAGGTGGCACTAGAGGTAAGGTGTCTGCCTTGCAAGCGTTAGCCAAGGAAAGACCGTGGTTCGATCCCCCGGTGTCCCATATGGTTCCCCCAAGCCAGTGGCAATTTCTGAGCACTTAGCCAGGAGTAACCCCTGAGCGTCCAATGGGTGTAGCCCCCCCAAAAAAGTAATGCAGTGTAGTGACATAAATATATATTTATTTCCACCCTCACTTTCAGGGTTGGCTTTTTCTACGCTAAAAAGTCAAGAAAGAGCTTTATGTGTGAGTATTGTAGGATATGATTGTGTAGATATTTTAGTTTAGAGGTTAAATATTTAATAGGATATTTGTTATATTACTAAAGTTTAATGAAGGGAATTTATGAAATCAATATACTCACCCTTGTAACTCAATACAGTATTTTACTGATCCGAGTTGAATCAACAGACTCAAACCATTGCCACTTTTAAACTTAATAGATTTGAGACTGTAGCCAGAGAGATAGCACAGTGGCAGGGCATTTGCCTTGCATGCAGTTGACCCTGGAGAACTCGGTTTGATTCCCGGCATCCCATATGGTCCACCAGCCAGCAAAGGATGATTTCGAAGTGCAGAGCCAGAAGTAACCCCTGAGAACCTCTAGATGTGGCCCAGAAACCAGTCAATCAATGAATCAATTAATCAATAAAGTTTAAAAACAAGAATTATTAGCTGCCCTCAAATTGGGTTTGAGTCAGTCAACTGAAGTGTTGCAAACACTATAGTATATTAGAGGCATCATTTGCAGCAAATAGTTCCCTCCTGGAGCTACAAGAACTAGGAGTTAGGGTTCTTGTTAGCTCAAGGAGTTATTGAAATTCAAGCTGCAGAAGAGGAGGAGCTCTGCTGGACAGGTGATGTGATGAGTGTCTCTTCAGATTCTCTTGGAACCACATCTCAGTGGATTTGTTTCTTGTACATTTTTCAGGTTCCACCACCGTCTTCATTCTTGTCCTGTGTTTTCCTTTAGCTTTACTATGCACATACATTCAGATATTTTGCTATTTAGATCTTCTTGCTTTGACAATTTCTAAAGTAGTAAATTCTAAATAGATATCTTTTCTTAAAAATTCATTTTTGAGTTTATGGTCATTTTGAATGCTCTAGCTCATGTTGAATTGCTTCAGCTCAAAGAAAAGAAGTCCACTTCCTCTTCATAACAGTGATATTAGAAGGCATCTAGTTGGCCATACCCAATGGTCCACAGGGGGTTACTCCTGGCTCTGTGTTCAGAAATATCTCCAGGTAGGCTTAGGGGACCATATAGGATGCTGGGAACTTAACTGGGTCAGCTGCATGCAAAGCAAATGCCTTACTGTTGTATTATCTCTCTGGCCCCCTATGCAGGTAGTTTTGATGCTATTTTTCTTTAATTTGGTAGATGTTTGAGAAAGGCAAATTGTGATCAAATTTTTCCAGTAAAGTATCACACTAATGTGGTTGCCCTTTCATCAATCAACTACAAATCAAAGATAGATCTTCCACCAAGAGGTAATCCTACTGTCAGGTTGTCTTTGGACTTTGACTGTAATGTCAATTCTTCCCTGAGCCTGCAGCCAGCAGGACCTTCCTGCAAAGTTAAAAGGCTCTTCTATCAAGTTCATCCTGAAAAAGAGCAGCCTAGTTATTTGTCTGTGTGTGTCTGTTTTCCCCTCTCTGTCTCTCATCCTCTATATCTCCTCTGGGTTCTGCTTCTTTGTAAAGCAATGAATGGTCCAAGGTCTTATTGGCAGTATTTAGGCCTTAGACAAACTGAATCTGTAAAGGTGTAACAGAAACCATCTGTTTTTTTGATTCAGCATTTGTATTCAGTTTCCCAGCTAGAAGTTATCTCACTGTATCCATAGAGGGGAAGTGACATCTGTTAAATCAGGCCTTCAAGCTCCAAAACCAGGACACTGGAAAGATGTGGATTTAGAAGCAAACGCTAATGCAGGAAATAATTCACACATTGGAGAGGGTGAAATGGGTTCAGGAGTTTCAACTCAGACACCTTCCATTCCTAAGAAGCAGGCAGCTCAGTGAGGTAAGTCCGGAAATGCAAGAGAGCATTTTCCTGAAACATGGGGTACTTATTAAGAAAAATAAGACCACACCCAGTGGTGGAGTTTATTAAGTAGTCTATATACCAATCCAAGGTTTAAAGATTTAAAGATGTTTCCAACCAATGAGTTCCAAAGCATATTCTGAGTGGGATGGCATACTATTAATCCCACAGCATCTTCTAGGCACTTAGTCCAGAGCTCTGTGTCAAAAAAGAAGACAGGATGGAAGGGAGAAAGTAACAGCAGGCAGATTTTCCTTTTCTGCTGTTAATTCTTTACCTCAAAAAGGTCCAAGGTAAAATCTGTGTAAAAGACAATCATTTCAAATTTAGTGACACATGCCAAAAAGATGAAAGTGAATGACTCTCTAACCTTGTATATAAAAATAACTTTCAATTGGATTAAAGAACTCAGAGTAAAATCTGAAATTGTAAATTAGATAGGTGGTAGCAAAAGTAAAAAATTCCACATTTCATAACATGAGTGTCAGAAATGTCTTTAGAGACTCAGAAATTGGGGCTGGAGAGATAACACGGCAGTAGAGAATTTACATAGCAAGCATACAATCCAAGACCGACTGTGGTTCGAACCCTGGCATCCCATGTGGTCCCCTGAGCCTGCCAGGGGCTATTTCTGAGTGCAGATCCTGGAGTAACCCCTGGGCGTTGCCTGGTGTGACCCAAAAACAGAAAAAGAGAGAGAGAACCTACTAAATAGGAGGCATTATTTACACATCATACTCAATAAGAGTGTTAGTTTAATGTCTCAAGTCTATAAAATATTATACAATTCAGTAGCAAAAATGTAAAAATACATTTTAAAAATTGGCCCATGGAACCAAGGAGGTATATAAGGAGGAATTATCTCTTATAGGACCTTGCTCATGCCCTACAATTCTAAGTCGATTCCCAGCACCACATGTGGTCCCTTCATCATCACCAAGAGTGATTCCTGATTATAGAGTCAAAAGAAATTCCTGAGCACCACTGGGCGTGGTCTCCAAACAAAATAAATAGGTTACAATTCAGAAAAAGCACATCTCCAGGGCCTTGAGAAATAGCCTAGTGGTAGGGCATTTGCTTTGCATGCAGCCAAGTCAGGACAGATCCGTGTTCCATTCCTGGCATCCCATATGGTCCACCCTGCCTGCTAGAAGTGATTTCTGAGCACAAAGCCAAGAGTAACCTCTGAGCACTGCTGGGTGAATCACAACCTCACCTCCTGAATAAAAAGAAGAGAAAAATAAAAGAGAAAAGCACTTTACAAAAGTGAATTGCAGATGACCAAATGGCATATAAAGAGTTTTCTCATCTCTGGTAATTAGGGGATGCAGATCAACACTTGTACATGCTTTATGGACAGGAGTGGCAGTGTTGGATAAGGTGTGGGGGAAAAGAACTCTAACATACTTTGGGAATCTAAGTTTCTAAGTTGGTGGATTTAAGGTTAAGGTGAACTTATATTCACTTTGGAGAATATTATAAGCCTTCCCCAAGAAACTCAAAGTAGAGCTACCATGTGAGCTAGCAATTCCAATTCTGAAGATCGATTTGAAGAATATGAAAACATTCAGAAAAAACCTAGCTTCTTGCTCCTACTGCAGTGATTATCATTGCATCGTGTCTAATAGCTAAAAGAACAACAGAAATGCCCATTATTATATGATTTAATCAAAATGATGTGTTCTATAGATACCTCAGCTGAACACTATTTAACTGTCACAAAAAGAAAGGTAAAAATTTGTGATTTGCAGCTAAATTGAGGGCATTATACTGAAACAAGTGAGTCAGAAAGAATTCTGATTTCATCCTTTGTACAATGCAAGAATGTAGATATTAATTAAAAGACCAAACAAAATATAAATAAATGTAATAATATAAATTAAATAAATGTAACTCATTTGAATTAATGTATTTGAGTAAATTACAGGGTAGATTTTGTAGGTAGGAAAATAAAAGAACAGGTAAAAGGTATGCTTTTTATTTTTTTGATTTTGGGGCCACACCCAGTGACACACAGCAGTTATTTCGGGCTATGTGCTCAGAAATCACTCCTGGCTTTGGGAGACCATATGGGATTCTGGGGATCGAACCAGGGTTCATCCTGGATTGGCTGCGTGAAAGGCAAATGCTCTACTGCTGCACTATTGCTTTGGCCCTATGTATATGCATTTTTTTAAAAGGTGGTGGATTTTAGTATGTTGACCTAAAAATACATTGAAATTATTGTCTGTTCTTCAGGCTACTACAATATAATGTCAAACTAAGTGGTTTGTAAGCAACAGAAAATTATTTTGAACAGTTCTAGAGTCTGGAAACTTGAAGACTAAGGTGCCACTACGGTGGGGGTTTGTCTTTAACCAGGTCTTATGAATCACATGGCCACCATGTGATTCAATGAAGTCTCTCATTCATATGTAAGGGCCTTAAGTTTCTCTAAGAAGCTTCATCCTTATACTAATCACCTCCCAAGGGACCTATCCTCAAATACCATCACTTGGTGAAACTGTAGATTTAAACTACAAACATTAGGGAGACAGTCTATGAAAATAAAACAAAATGAATGAAACCATATTCCTGCAATATTGGGTAATGGGAGGGAAGATCTAGAGGTACAAGAATCTCTCCAGGCAGGGAAACCCACAGATTAATATAGAAAAGAAAAATATTTTATTTCAAGTTTCTGAAATATTTTCTAAATTTTGTAGGTGCTAAGTACCAGCAATTTATTGCTAAGATTAGGCTGATACTTGGATTCACTAAATTCACTGCTATGCAGTGCCCATGGTCCAAAGCCTTCCCAAGGGGTCTGTCCTGACCCTGAAGTGCTTTCCTCACTCAGAACAGGCTTGGGAAAAGCGAAGAAAATGTGAAGTCTATATTCCTGATAATTGATGGATGGAATGAGAGCCGTGACTCAGCACCGCCACCAGCATCATTTGATCATGTTTTAAATCTTGACTTTCTAAATAGTCCTCAGAATTGGAAAGCAGAAACAATAAGCTTTGAGTATTTTTGCAGAACTGAAAAGAGCGGAATGGCAGAATGTAAAGCATAGAATCAGATAAGCATCTCTCTTTTGTTTGTTGGAAAAATTGGAAAATGTGTTCTCCAAGCATGTCAAACAAATGAACCCTGTCTTTAAAGCTAATTCCAAGAAAAGGGAGGCAGGCTTGTCCAGAGATCATTTTAAACTCCCAAGGATGGCTTCTAATGTGTATAAAGTCAAAAGCAATGGAAAAGGCAGCTTCCATTTGAATCTATGTAATACGGTAACTTGATACATGCACTTGGCTTACAAATGGTAGGATCAACCCATTAGAATATTATAAATTATCCTTCAAGGCAAACAAGCTCATTTCCTTTCACAGAGTGTAGTAAATATCATGTACCTGCAAGATTTTTAGCAATTTAAACCAAAGCCACATTATTAAAAAAAAATAACACACATAAAGATATAAAAATAACACCGAAGTACATTCTTGTATTTAGCAAGCTATAAAATTCAGGCTTGCCTTTAATATTCAAAAGCCAATATCTCAAAGGGAAAAAAAAAACCTTGTGCACTCTTCATTTACTATAATTTGTAAGTCATGGCAAGAACAAAATGATTCAATCCCCTATTATTACTATTTTCTTTTCAATGAACAATGACTTAACTAAGTGGGGCTAAAGGCTTTTTATCTGCACCATTTAAGATAAAAATCTTAAAAGCCAGAGTGTATTTGAGCAAGTCTCCTATTCCTTTGGGAAGAGAAGAGGTTCCATCTGTGAAAAGTTGTCATAAGGAAGTGGAAGAGAGAGAGGAGCTGTGGAGACAGCAAGGAACTGAACAAACTGATCAGGGAGCACAGAGCACTTTCTTTCTCTCGAAGATAAAAGGTCTCCAAGGACTATGAGTGTGAATATAAGGCTTTATTGAACTTTGAGATGCCACTTAGGTCTGCAATCCAGAATCCTTTTCCTTCTCCATTGTCAAACCCATTTGCTCCTCTCCTTCCTTCCCGAGAATGGTTTATAGTCACATTTAGAATATATCCATTAAATAGAAAATTTATTTAATGCAATCCATCCAAAATATGATGTTATAATGATTAGTAGAACAGTTCATGAAGTATTGGGAGGAATTTAGTGCATAGTCTATAAAATGACACATATTTTGCACTGAACAAGACAGCTCCCGTTGCTGTATGCATGAGGCTTATGATGGCTATATTGCAAAGTGCCTAGAAATGAAGGTAGAAAAGAGTTGCATTGGCAAATAATGCGGTTGATTGAGAAGTATTTAAGAAGTTGTGAGAAGGAATGCCAAGTAGTGGGAGCTGGAGTGATAGCACGGCAGTAGGGTGTTTGCTTTGCACATGGCTGACCCAGGACAGACCCTAGGTTCGATCCCCAGCATCCCATGTGGTCCCCTAAGCCTGCCAAGAGCAATTTTTGAGTACAGAGACAGGAGTAACCCCTGAATGTTGCTGGATGTGGTCCAACTCCCAACCCCCACGAAGGGATTTTTCAAGTTACTTTCAGCTTTAATTATATTGATATGACAATTAGTGATGTCAGCTCTTGCATAGGAAGGTTGAATTAAACAAAAATTACATTTTCGGGATGCTGACAAGAAAATTTTTCAGACAGGTTATTCCAAAGGTTTATTGGAAGCCAAGCTTAGATGCAGGTAAACAGGGCTCAGACTGGCTTGCCCTTCTTAAGGCTACATTCAGTGAACTTCTCAGGTCATCAGGTTAAATTAAACAGGGCTACCAAAGGCTGCTAAGAAATCAGGCTATGTAGTAGCTGTTCCCAGCTCAAAAGTCTGAAGAGTACAAAACAGCAGTAAAGGAGAAAAGATATCACAGATTTGAAGTTGGCAAATGAAGGTTTGAGTCCATCCTTGCCTTTTAATAAAAGGTGGCAAATTTGGGGATTAAAAAGACACAGCTCCCCAGAATTTGCTCAATGCAAAGTAATACTTTTGGAGAGAGATTTGAACTGAGGGAGCGTAGAACCAATTGGTCTGCTCCCATGATAATTTCTTTCCCTTCCCTGGAAGAGAGCCAGAATGAATCCACAAAGACACAGTCAGACTCTTTCAAAGCAAACTAGCAGAAGCATCAGAAACATGCTGTGGTTCTTAGTGTCCACTCTGCTGAAAAGTATAGGGGACCCATGGAGGTCACATATTGGTCAGGTTTCTCTATCTCTTTCTATGCAACATCCTGCCTAGTCCCTCTTCTCCCACTTTCTAGTGACAAGGGCCCTACCTGGGGGCAGTCAGATGACGTGTGGGATTTTGCAGGAGCACTCTTCGTGTATTCCACGTGTAAAATTGTGATAAAACAGCATGTCTTCCACAGAGGTTAATATAAGTAATCAGAGAATTACTGCCTGCACATGAAGACTTCAAATAGTGAAGACCTCAAATAGTGCCTTGCAACGAAAGTGTAAAAGAAATGTAAATTTCGTGACAAGTTATTTTGCAGAAAAATGTAGTCTAAATTGATTGGAGTCCATGGATCATCATTATGCTTAATCTATTAAATTTATTTCTTAAAAAGTACTGAGAAGATTAGGTGTATTGCCTGTCTGCTGAAGAGGTTAAATACCAGATGATACGAAAATAGTATTTATTTTGATTGGAATTGATTTGTCCCAAGATTTTATAATAGCAGACTTAGGTAAAGAACTAGTTCTGGGGACATATGCATGGTCTTATGCTAGAGAATGTTTAGCCTGTTTTGAGTATTGCAAGTCAGAACCTTGAGAATAGTTCTAGAGACTATTTTAAAACCCCAGTTCCAATTCTGAAACTTGATTTTCTCCTGAACTTCTATTGCAGGAACATGAGTTCAGTTTTGCTGCAGTTCCAGATTCAGTTTTACTGTTTACCCCTATAGATTAATTTAACTTTCTCCATTCTAGAGTGGCTTTCTCATCATCCTTTCTCTAGGGCCCCTCCTTAAAAGAGCCTTCTAGGATGTGACTATTGACTATTCCTATTCTTAGAACTTCTCACTCTTGGCTATTGCCTTGTTTATTTTTGGAGGTTTACTAATCACTTATTTCTCAAAAGTTCCAAAATTGCACCTCTAGGTAAGATATCTTCCCTGAACTGATCCTGCATGCAAGGAATGACCCTTCTTCCTTCACTTGGATGTGTAAAACTTGAACTTGTCATTCTCTACACTTGACCTTATCACAGTTCTTTCTGTTGTTAAATCTGGGATTTCTGAAGACTCCATTGTCTTCCCAGTAGGTTTATAGCTTTGCCTATGTGACACGTCTATATCTATGTGGCATGTATATGTTTATGTGGCATGTCTATTTCTATTTCTATGTGACAAATGTCTATGTCTATGACATTTGGCTTTTCTTACCTCCTCTGGCCATGGCAAACTGGTTTCCAGTCACAGCCTCTTGTCTCTCCTGCCTCCTCTTCCACCAGTAATCAGGATGACCTGTTTGGTCATTTACAGCCCACCAGAGTCAAAGTGAGCTTCCACCCAGTGGCCCACGAGCCCTTCCCAGTCTAACCTTCCTCATGGCTCCCTTCATTCTCACGTTGTATTGTATCTCCATCCACGGCCCTTAGGGATCTTGCTTCTATATCTTGCTGTCATTTTTCTGACTAGAGTGTTCTTTCAATAGACTTAGCACATCCAATTTTCAAAAATGTGTTCAAATGTTCTACTCTCTCCTCAGTGATTCTCTCATGATAGCAGATCTCAAGGCTTCTTGCTGCTTATCTGAACACATTCATAATATACAAAAACACACAACATTTCTGGCTGCTATAGTTACTCATCTTCTGGGATTTAGCAGGCCCCGTATTCCACTAGAAGCTACTGATGTTCCTTCAGGAAATTCTCCGATCATCACTACCACCACATTCTGGTGGAAGAATTGGAAGGAAGATTTTATGTGGCTTGAGAGGAGGTTCATTGAGGCAGGGCAGCATAGAGATAGCATTACTGAACAATTTTTATCTCAAATAGATGTTTCTGGCCCTTCAAGCTCAGCCTAGTCATGAGCACCTTGTCTCATTTTGCTACCTTACAATATTTTGTTCTTTTCTTTTTAAAATCTGAATTAGAAGTTGAGAGAGTTGAACTAATTCTATATTTCCAGCAGGTGGTGCTGCAACCTCATGTTATTTTATATATTTTGTCATTGGATTCCGCAGGTGCTCAGACCCCTATTTGTAACAGCTGCTATAAAAGCTGGGTGGGGCAGGTCATGGAAGTGTCCAGCGGCCATTAAAACCTGCATGAGGCTGATAAAGGTTCGATATCTAGCACCCCATATGGTCCCCTGAGCACCTCCAGGAGTAATTCCTGAGTGCAGAGCCATGAGCTGTGCTGGTTGTGGACCACTTAAAAAATGTCTCATACTTTCAGGTCTCTTCTACAGTTGCTGTGACTTGAGACTCTATGGAACGTCTCATATATATCACACTCACAGGCATATTTGTATTTTTTTCTTGTTTCCTGACTCCTCTTTTTTCTAATTTCTGTCTCCCAAGATTGCCAGCTTCATCTGTGAAGTCAGCATTCACTTTCAAAAGGAAAGACTACATAGTAAATGCTTTAGACTCTGGTGTGGAATCTCCAGTAGGCCCTATAAAGAGCAGGAGACAAGGAGCAAAGAAATCACACAGAGAAGGAGTCAGGGAGAGTTAATGCTGCAGGGACCTTCAGAACAGAGTGTGGGGGCAGGAAATTGGCCCAGAACAGCACCCAGATATCTGCTGAGCTTTGGGCCTGGGAGCAAAAGGAGGCCACATGTTACAACTCACAATAAATGAAAATTGTTAAGTTGAACTGACATGCTCTTGAGTGAAAGTCTGTTTTCCTGCCTCAACATATGGGCTACTTGTGTCATGCGATAGACAGTCAGGTTGACAGACAGAAATGGTCTTTGTGAAGCTTGGAGCAGAATGAACTCCATTTTGTCAACCCAAAGTTAAGCGTTCATTTAAGGAAATGTAACAAGGATAATTTTCCATTTAAGGGCAAAGTTTCTATTCCAACAATAATGGTATAGACCCCCAGACCTTATAAACCACAACATACCACCCTAGACATCTAGTCATAAAAGGACGCTCTGAAACACCCTAGAAATACTCTAGCCAACAGCCAATCAACTTAAAGGGCAAGGCTTCCTACTTCTAGCCCTATATAACCTGACTTGTGACCTGCCAGGGAGGGTCCCATCCTGTGGGAGGTGGCCCTGATCGTCAGTTTGTAGCTTGTTGATTGACGGAATAAAACTTTGCTGTGCTTTATTTCAATTATGTGGTCTCTCCTTAGACTCTGGACCCTAACAGAGTAAATTCTTAGTTACACTCTGGGGACAGAACACAGGAGGGAGAGCAACCCTAAATTCCCCCCAATTTCATCCCTCCCAAGGCTCTCTCTAAGCACAGCAAACCCCATTGTTGGGCCAGGGACAGAAACCATTGCCCACATTTAAGCACGATTCACTGCACACAATTTGCCCTGGAATGTGTGTGTGTGTGGGGGGGGGGGGAGGGGGCAGAGAATACTCACTCTAGCCAGAGCTGAGGAAAAGACCAGCGCTGACCCCAAGAGCTGGCTTGTGTTTGTTGGGGTGCGGGGTTTTCACTTTTGTGAATGGGAAGCCTGGGAAAAGCTGGATTCTGCTAATATCAGCTCAAGGCATAGAAGAAACTGGAAGGACCCTGAGCTATTAGCTGCCTTTATTTGACCTAGCAGGGGTCTCAAACTTGCGGAATATTTTTTTTTTGTTTTGTTTTGTTTTAGTTGTTTGGGTCACACCCCCCAATGTTCAAGGCTTACTACTGACTTTGCACTCAAGGATCACCCTGACTTTGCCTCTTGCGGTCCGCAGGTAAATTGAGTTTGAGACCCCTGAGTGACCTTCCTTCTAGAAACATCGTTCCCTGCAGGCAACATGGCAGAGAAGGAACAAAGGGTTGCATTCTTTGGCCACAGAGCTGCCCACCTGCCTCCCTCTACCAGAAAGCACAGGACTTTGGTGTTATAGCAGTGGTGCCTCCCAAGTCAGGGGCAGATAGAGAAGTGTCAAGAGTGAGTCTGGCAAGGCCCAGCCACAGGGCTAGGAATAGATCAAATAAATGAGCTCTAGGTTCAAACCACAGCCTCATCCACAGAAACTGCTCCAACAACCTTGTAGAAGAAGATGGCAGACAACACATAGACAGGGTCTGACACTGACTGATAAAAGTCACCAGGCAGCCTGGATCCGTTTACTTTTTGACCTTCTCAAATTCTCAAAATCTAAGCAGTGGAGTTATTAAGGTGAGGAACTAGGAGGCACAAAAAGCTTTAGTTACACATTTTTTTCAGGTGTTGTCGCTTAATGAGGTGCTGGCAACAGTTCTTCCTTCCTTCCTTGGGCATGGGTTTAAAATTTGCTGCATGTTTAACAGTAACAATAGTGCAAACCACAGTGTCTAAAAGAAAGAAAAAGGGGGGGATATATAAAGAGAGGGGGGAGTAACCAGCAAGAGGAAGGGTGAGAGGGAAATGGGTTATTGGTGGCAGGAAATGTACACTGGTGAAGGGTGTTGGACATTGTAATTAGGAACACCTTTGCTACTATGATGTCTAAATAAAAGGAAAAAAAGAAGAGCTATAATAATAAAAATTGCTGCATTTCTACTTTTTATTGACTAAAACCTACTGCATCAATAACTGTTTATTGCCCCCTTTTTTGTGCAGAATCTGAGTCAAGTCTAGTCCCAGTTGAGCCCTGGAACCCTTTGAATCCATGCAGACTTGGACCCCAGATTGTGCTTTGTTCCCCTTTCTCTCTGCTTCCCCTTTTCTCTTGCTGCATATTTTCACCTTCCTTCTTCCTCAATATTCTAAAGAAAATGTGCAGATAGATCTAGAGTTATCTAAGAGAAAACTCTGGGGAGGTCAAAAAGGGAGCAATAAAGGGAGGCAAAATAAAGGTGATGATGGAGTGGAATTAAAGGGCAGAGATGTGCATGAAGTCTGGCAGGAAGCAGAGGAGGAGACAGTTCTATATAGACCAGTTTGATACATGGAAACAGGAAGGAGCAAACAAGGGAAGGTCTTACCTAGTGGCTCCTTTATTTCATTCCTGAGCCTCCAAGCACTTTCCCATGTTCAGTGCCAGGTGTATGACTGGGCTCTGTTGTATGCCTGAATATAGATTTGCTGCTTATATCTAGTGTGAGGAACTTATATTGGATTCCCCCCAAAATAATTGTCAGTAACTTAAATTTTTTTGAAAGTCACACCCTTAACAATGCCACTCGGAGCTTACTTCTGGGTCTGTGCTCAGGATCATCCCTGGCAGGCTCAGGAATAGAAAAGATGTCTGGGATTGAACTCTGGTTGTCTGATAGCAGAGCAGATGAGTACTATTGCTCCAGCTCCTAAACAAAATATTTAAATGTTCAATATAAAAGCAAATACGCCAAATACTTGATAAACAAGACATCCAAACTTTGAGTAAAGTCAGGATGGATAACCTAGGACTGAAATGACAGAACGTCGAAGTTGCCAATGATAATGAAACTGCTTGAGCAAAGAAAGGGGAATCCATTGTGGTCAATTGGACTATTGAAGCTGGTCCAGCTGCTTTGGGAGTGATCCTGTGTTGTGTGTATGCTGCCATCTCGTGGTCATATGTGGTATGTGCCAACATACATCACTAGTGGAGAATTGATGCTTAAACATAAAAGATTCAGAGCCAAGAGGTAGGCAGATTCCAGAAACTTCTCTAAAACGACAGGTTTTTAGAAGTCTGTTATAATACTTTCAATTCCTTTTTTAATTTCTTTTTTTCCAACTGACCTTTAAATTCAAGAGGTGATTTGGATGCTGGATCTGGAATGGCCACTGGGAAGAACTTTGCATCTGAGTAAAAAAAGACTGTATAATCCATTAACCTGGTTATTAAACAAAGAAAGAACAACAAAACACTGTTTTAAGCCAAAAACTCTCTGAAGAGAGTTAAAGATTGTCAGGGATGTGTCCCATCTCCCTGCTCTGCCTTAGAGGGGAGAATGACTAAGAATTCAATTGAGTACAGCAGTGATGAGAAAAAAAAAAGAAAAGAAAAGAAAAGAAACAGAAAAAGAAAAAGAAAAGAAAAAAAGGAAAAAATGGAGATTATTTAGAGACTGGAAAATACTTCAAACATCACACACATTGCAAAGAGAAGAGTTAAGTAGAAGTTTATTAATATCACATTTATTTCTGGTAGAAAATTCATACCCAGGAGAAAGTCAACCAAATGAAGTCTCTCATGTACATGGTTTAGACACAAATTTAAAAGCCTCAGCTAAGATGAAGAATAGAAGGAAAAGCCTATTCTCTAGGAGTTTCCTAGAGGAGGGTCAGTAAGACAGGTCTGCAAGGTTTGACTTCTGCATTTTTCCAAGGAAAAGATCTAGAGAGTGCGTGGGTCTAAACCCTATCTGCCTTTGCCCCCTCAATATAATGGGGAACAGTCCTTACAGACAAAACTTACACCTAAAAATCTCCTTTTTTGTTTTTTCTTTTTTTGTTTTGTTTTTGGGTCACACCCAGCATCGCTCAGGGGTTACTTCTGGCTCTTCACTCAGAAATCGCTCCTGGCAGGCTCGGGGTACCATATGAGATGCCAGGATTTGAACCACTATCCTTCTGCATGCAAGGCAAACGCTTTACCTCCATGCCATTTCTCAGGCCCACCTAAATATCTGTTTTAATGCTTACTCTGTCCTGCCTTCATGACCTCTCCCATGAAGTAAACCTTTGGTCATAGACATATTTCGGGATTTTCTATTTTTGTTCCTCACTTCCTGCTAGTCACTCTAGTGAAAACTTGAAAAAACATCATAAGATCCTCCTTTTCTATTATTAAACATTTTTTGTTTGGTTTTAGGGAAGAGCAGAGGTGCTCTGGGGCTACTTTTGCATTGTGTTGGGGGATCATTGTGTGACAGAGGTTGAACCGGGCATCTTTCACGCAAAGTGCATGCTCAGTCTGTTGAGTATTTCTATAACTTCTTGCTTTTCTTTTCTTCTTCATGAGAGGAATTACTTGGATAAAAATAATTAAAGAAAGTTAAAGAAAGAAGTCAGCTCTATTTGTAGCCCGATCTTCTAAGAAGTTTACACCACAAAGTCCAAATAATATAAAAATGTACTAGAGTCATGACTGTAAAGGGTAATTTAATTAACACAGCAAATAAAGAAGCTATAACTCACTGCTGTCCTTGTGCTGATAATCATCTCATTCCCTTCCTTTGGAACCAATCTGTTATCCAGTTCAAACCTCCCAAGTATGTCAATTTGGGGGAATTGCTAGACATTTTCTACTCCTCCTAATTTCCTGAAAATAATGTCGGTTTTCTAGATTTGAGGCATCAAATATATTCCAACAACACTTCTGATATGAGTGCTCTTTTATAAAAGATAAAATCATAAGCATACCGGGCAAAAAGGCAGTTCTGGGTGTTGAGTAACTTGCATGCATATCTAAGTTGTAATAGATTCCATTTTTAATCATAAAATATTTCAGACATGCACAGATATACAGTTGGCAATTAACTCCAAGATGTGTCCTGCCAACATAAGCATTACTCATCTAGAAAGATTTGATCCTCTTACAATCCATTTTCTTTTCTTCTTAAGAAATTTAAATAAACCTCTAGGTGTTTCACTCATATACATGATTAGAAATGCCATTAAAAATATGAGCAGGGGCCCGGGAGATAGAGGTAAGGCGTTTGCCTTTCATGCAAAAGGTCATCGGTTCGAATCCCAGTGCCCCATATGGTCCCCCGTGCCTGCCAGGAGCAATTTCTGAGCATGGAGTCAGGAGTAACCCCTGAGCACTTCTGGGTGTGAACCAAAAACCAAAAATATATATATATATATATATATATATATATATATATATATGAGCAGGGCAGTGGATTCTAAGCTGAAAACTTCCTTCATTCAGTAGTTTGAACATGTCTACTGACATTCAATGGACATTCACAGTTGAGGCTTGGTAACAAATACATCTTAGTGGTTTTTATTTTAAACTCTCCTTCTCCTTTATTTGGGTAACCTGTGTTGCAGGCTGCTGGTGTTTTGTTCCAGTGAGCCCGTGTCTTTCCCTAAAACTGATATGATGAGAACACAGTGGTGTCTCTGGTTCGCATGTTTGCCTGGGAGAAGTAGGAACAATAAACTTCATTGCGCAGGGCAAAAGCAAAGCTTTTGGTACATATACAAAACAGGAATGAACCCAGGAGATCAGAGAGGCTCTGAATTACAAGCTAAGCAGCCAGACATAGAGACAAACATTATTTTGCTTTTCTGGGTAGCAGCATCTTATTTGGAACATAAGCACTTTCAAGGGCCTGGTTCTCAGCTTTACATTTCTGTCACCCCAAATGGAGATTAGGGGAGTATGACACAGGACCCAGGATCTTCCACCTCATTTCCAGACCTCTCACATGCCATGGTAGCTGAAGCCCCTTAGATTCCACTCCCCTCTTGCCTTTGTTGTGGTTGTGATGTCCAGTCTTTGCACATGTATCTGTTCCCCTGTTGTGAAGTGTGTGGTATGTGGGTGTGGCACGGATATCAGTGCCAGTGTGAGCACTCTTTTCAACTGAGCAGTGTCTGGGATTGAACTTGTGTATCACCCAAGGCAGGCATGATCCCATGAAACCACATTGGCCCATTCTTTTCTGCCCTTTGCATGGAACCCTGGACCAAGCGCTTTGAACCTGGATTCTCCAGGAATAGTCCCTATTCCATGAACCTCATCTGGGAAGACTTTCCAAGCCCCACAAAAACCACAAAAAGAAAAGCCTTCAGTTTTCTTCCTTTCTGTGAATGTGGTGCTATTTTTGTTATGTTGTTGTTGTCGTCGTCTAAAATTCTTAGTTTCTGATGTCATGTATACGGGCTGCCTTTCTCTGGGGAGTTGGATTTCTCTTCTTCTCTTTGCCTATCTCCCACTGTAACTTTGACATGCTTCACTCTTGATGACACTCTACCTTTAAAAGAGAAATTCTATGTTTCACATTGTATTGTATTACACCAACAACTAGACAGTTTTGCAAATTTGTTCTGTAAATAGAGGAAAAGGCAACTAAATAAACTCAATGAGAAAATTTCAGACCAACAGCCCATGTTTCCAGAAGTTTGGTCAGGTGAGAAAACTGTTGTATAGAGGACTTGAGACCCCGACATTTCTGAAAGAACCTTTCTGGTTTTTATTTCCCCCATGTGTTGTTATTCCATGTGTTGTGTTCCTTAAATGAACATGACTACTTCCAACTCTTGGGCAGGGTGCTGATTTCCAAATAACATCTACTTAATGCAGACAACTTTGGTCCCCTCAAGTACTCAAAAATCAAACAAAAATAGACTTTATTTATTGCTCTAAAAGGTGTTGATTGGGAAACAGAATAAATGGGAAGATCAATTCTACCTTAATTTCCTTCTAAACTCTGATGGATAAGAGGGTCTAGATAATTTGCATCTGATTCTGTCTGTTGGACTGAATGAAGCTGATTAAAATAAAGTAGAGTTAATAAAATGCATAATAAAAATGAGTACAAATCTATCAGCTTAAAAGGATTAAAGAGGTTATATTCTTCATCATCTAGCCTTTTCCCAGGGAAAATTATTTTGTGTAATTGTTTATAAATCTGAAGTATTTGGGCATCAAACTTGGAGCATTTAATTAAAAACTGTACTTAATGTTTGTCCACCACTAGCAAAACTAACAGGAAGTATTTCTTTCACCATTGAAAGAAGATACACTAGCTGAAAGCCTTTGAACAACTAAGAATGCAAGTGTAACCAGATTATCTTAAAAAATATGGACAACCTTTAAAAAACAGACCAAACACAAATTTCCAGGGATCACTAACACTTAAACTAAAGAGAATTCTATTCTTTACTTAATTTTGGCTGCATTGTTCCCACTTACTCTTATTGATGAGGGAGGCTTCTTTTTTTTAGAATTTCAAGAATATAAATGGACTGTATCATTTTGCTGTATTCAACTGGACTTATAATAGCGAGGTATTTATATCCATAACCTATTGTAGGAGAGAAGCAACAGTACAGTGTTCAGGAGTCTTGTAAGTGGATGATCCCTGGGATCACATCTTGTCCCTCAAGTCTTGCTAAGAGTGATGCCTAAGTAAAGCCAGACTTGATCAAAAAATAAAACAAAAATACCTCAAGAAAAAATTACTCTAAGAAAAAAACCTCACTAAAACCTCCTTCTTCTGGCTTACATATGATATCTTCCAGTTCTATTCAAGTTGCGGTGAATTACATGATTTTATTCAGAAGTAAGGTAACTTTTACAAGGTTGAGCATGAACCATAATTTGAAATTAGCGTTCAATGGCTTTGTATAAGCATCATTAAAAATAATTTCCTTGGGCTGGAGAGATAGCATGGTGGTGAGGTGTTTGCCTTGCAAACAGAAGGTTGGTGGTTCGAAACTCGGAATTCCATACGGTCCTCCGAGCCTGCCGGGAGTGATTTCAGAGCATAGAGCCGGAGTAACCCCTGAGTGCTGCCTGTTATGACCCAAAAACCAAAAGCCAAACAAAAAAAAGAAAAACAAAACAACAAAAAAAGAAAAGATAGCCTTTTTGGAGTGGGCCTTTATTTTATAATATTTATCTAAAAGTTTCAGAGTTTGGAGCCAAACAAGTCATTCTATATCCTATTTTTCTTTGGATCATTTTTCCGTTTTCTCACTTTGAAAAATTGGCTTCTATTTTGGTTATTTTGGGTCACCTTCAGAGGTGATTAAGTCAGTTCCCAGGATGATAGTCAGACTTCTTATTCCCATGCTGGGTACAGATCCCTTTTCAGTACCAGTTCTCATTCTTAGCTGGCTTTTTCATTCTTCCTATTTATCCAGGGCTAATTTCAAGTAACACACACATGCCCATGCCCATGCACAGGCATGCTCACATGCAAACACATATTCACTTATAAATAAACATAGTGGCAATATATATTTATAAATATGTAGAAATATGTGTGCATCTATATCCTTTATTTGATAAAATAATCATAAGCATTATTAACTGTCCTTTTATACTTTTTACTTTAACTTTTTTTACCCTGATTTTGAACTTGTCTTTTATAACTTAGTAGTACAGCTAATCAAAATTGCATTCTCTGTGCAATAAATGCTATAAAAATGTTATATACAGCTGTATCAGACAGAACGTTCCTGTGCTGCAACTGTATGTACCACAGTGAGCCAATCACAACAAGCAAAGGTTCAAAGGTTATATTGTAATAGACTTCCTCTCTGACTCTGGCCTATTTGAGCAGGCTTTTGACAGTGTAGATTCGGGTCCAGAACATTGTCTAATTTCATGCATCAAAAGCCTGCTTGGATTGGCTGAGGTAGAGAGGCGGTCTGAGCAGCCTTGCAGTGATTGGTGCAGGATCGAGTTGGAAAATTCTTTTTGTGGCAATATTCAGACAATTTTTGTTTAGCAGCATATTGAAACATTTTTCGGGCTATACTCGGCATATAAGACGACCCCCGATTTTCGGTTTACTTTTTTTTGTTTCAAAAGTCGTCTTATATGCCAGAAAATACTGTATTTCTGTCACTAAACTCAGGAATTACTCCTGGCAGTGCCCAGAGAATTGTGCCAGGTATTGAACCTGGGTCTGCTGCATGAAAGGCAACTGCCCTATCTGCTGTACTATCACTCTGGCCCTATTGTAGACTATTCCTGTTTGTTTGTTTTTGTTTTTGTTTTGTTTGGGGGATATACCAATGATGCTGAGGGCCTACTGCTGGCTCCACACTCAGAAATCACTACTGGCAGTGTTTGGGAGACCATATGGGATGCCTGGAATTGAAACAAGTCTGCTGCATCTACGGTTTTGCTCTGGAACCAATATGAAATGCCAGGAATCAAACCCAAGTCAGCTGTAGGCAAAGGAAGTGCCTTACCTGGTGTACTATCTCTCTAGCTCTTCAAGTTCATTTTTTTGCTCAAACTTTACTGAACTTCCAGCTTCAGCACACAGTTCTTTATTTTCTATCTCCATGTGGATTGCCAGTATACACCTCAAAGTTGATTGAAATCTTATTTTTTCCCTACTCTACCCTATAAGTATTCTGCTTCTCCAACTCTTTGTTCTTACCTTCCAATTGCTCAAGACAAGTGTTAGCATTACATTTGATTCTCTACCAGAAATTCACTCCACCAGAAATCCTAATGTCTACAAGAAATTCCCCATCATTTCCATAGCTGCTATCCTGATCCAGACCCACTATTTTTTCTTACCAGCAGTAAGCAATGGCTTCCTAAATAGTCTTTCTGTTCTATCTTTCTCTCCTAAAGAATATATGCTTTATTTTTGTCATTAAAATAAATTAAAAATATTAAATAAATTTTACTTCACTGAAAAAATGTTATATACAATCATTGCATTTTTTCGATCAGATGGAATCATTCATATTTTTAAAATCTATATCCTGATTTTTAGTCTTATTATTCTGTTTTCTGATACCCACAGTATGAATTGATCCCATCCTGTGGATTTTCCTCAACACTCACTTTGGACTTCTCTTTCCATTCCTTTTCTTAGTCAACTACTATGCTCATAGATGAACTTCCTGATAATTCTTACATTCTAGATGGTTCCACTGCAGTCTGTCTGACCAACTAGCTACCTTCTAGAAGAGAATCTTGAAGAACTTTTCCTGAAATTCATGCTGATCTCCTGTTACATTCACTGGTTCTATGAAAGACTCATCTTTTATAAAACTTACATTTCCCCCTGAAACCAGTTTCTAGCATCTTTGCTCTGCAATTTAATACTGCCTTTCAACTCCTGTTCTATGAAGTGGCGCTGTTCCACAGGGGTACATTGGTTGAAAAAGCCTGGGTCTTCCACCTTGGTTATGATCACTGCTCGTTTGTGGATCATTATACAGGGCAATGAAGGCTACATACATAAAAAAGGTTAAAGATCACTTGTTTAACATTTGTATCAGTAGCCTATTATAAATAAGAGAAATTTCTCAAGGGAAGACTTGATTTGATAAGTTGGATATGACTATATGGTAGGGCTGTGAGAATGGCAGCTCATTTTTATTAGTGGTTGTGCTATAAATAACCACTTAATTTGGGGATGATATATTTTTTTGCTTTCTTAAGTAGTAAGGAAATCACATGGTCAATACTAGTATTATACAGACTTGTTACACTAAGAAGAAGCTATTGTTTTGAGCTCTAAAATTTTCAGCATAACCAATTTTAATCAATTGATTAATTATTAATTAATTATAATAATATAAATATATAAATAATGGATCATAATCCATTAATGAGCAATAATTTAAAAATAGCCAATAATTGACTAACTGTATAAGTTGAACATCACCCTCTGACATTCTATGGAAACTGGAGATTGTTCAAATTGTGAGTTTGACCATACTGCAAATCATTTTGAGTTTTCCAGCCCACACACATGCTGGCTCTTCCTACTGCTCCATCATGAAGACAATTGTTTGCATCCTCTCTATCTCTTGCAGACATGTGTGGACTACCATATAAGGTACAAGTCATTGGCCTCTTGGGTTCTAATTGCCTCCTGGCATTGCAACTAGACCTGAGAATGATTCTTAATATAGAGCATTTGACTTATTTGCCTTATAAAGGGAATATGGAACCTGATTCCCATGAGGCAGTGGTGGAAACAGAACATGCTAATTGACTAAAGGGTCTATGGACAGGCATATATGCTTTTATTGTCTATTTTATTGTTAGTTCTAGATGCCACTATTATAGACTGCCTCTTAACTGCACCCTAATTCTGTAGGTCCTAGAAAGCACATTTCCTCCTTGGAGAATAAGTGTTTTTCTGTAAGTAACAGTAAAGTGGTCCCCTGTGGATTGCTCCTTTGCCAAGCATCTCCAAGTTCCCCAGCCCATTGGTTTTTGCCTTAATTGTAACTTATTAAGATATGAGAAAATATAATCCTTATGTCCTGTATTCCATAAATTTAACTAATAAAATGTTGTTTTGTAAGAGCCTTTTGAAGTCCAAGAAAACTTTGGAATAATTTTTATGAGACATTAAAAAAATCTTTCTTCTTAGGAGCAGGAAGTTACATTTTGCCAAGAATAAATGAACTTAAATAGCAAAAGGATTGGGCTTGACTCAAGATGCCAAACCCACAGTGTTTCAGTGGCTTCCTCCTTGTGCCAAGCACATTTTCTGTCCTGAAAGCTTGTGCTGGTATCTACAGTTTCAGACGAACATGTTAGTACTTATAAATAATTATTTTAGTATGTCAGTTCTTAATGTAAAAAAAAGTTTGACTACTTTTTTGAACTAACTTGATTTTATAGTCAAGGAAAGTATTATTGATTTTACAAGTCATTCCGTTATTAGGATTTGTTAAAATGATATGAAAAAACTAATTTAATTTCCTCTTTGATATTTCCTTGAATACTCTTGCTTCCTTCATATTAACTTAAGATAATTGAATATTTTTATACATGACCAGAGTTTAAACATTTTTGAGGAGTGCTTCCTAACAGGAAAATTATGATTATTATGATAATCAATGCTGATGGCCATAAAAATTGATGGAAACTTCAAAGAAAGTATCATATTCTGTCATAAGAGGATTCATAATTCTCCAAGATTTTCTAAAATATGAGAATAACATGAAGCAAATAACAAAATTTTAACCATTTGAATACAGGATGTTGATTTGCAAAAAAAAAAATAAATAAACATTTCTGCCAGTCAGTCCTTCCTCATGCAGTTGTCTCACTTCCAAATCAATTCAAAGTTCTCTAGCTTTTTGCTACTTATTTTGATTTTCCTACTCTTCATAAACTATCATCATATTCTATTTTAGCTTGAGATAGAAGAGAGCATGATTATGGAGGTTGGAGAGAGAAAGGTGGGGGGAGAGAGGGAGGAAGGGAGAGGGACAAAGAAAGAGAGAAAACATGGATAAGGAGCTCAGAAAGCCCCAAGTCTGCAGGCTAGGCAGGCATACTGGTGTTCCAGAGAGGTGATATTATAATTCAAGATTTAAAGTTGGTTACTGAGGAATGAACAGAATTCTTCTATTTTCATCTGGGAGAGTTTGGTCTTCTTGTTCTATTCAGGCGATGAGGCCAAGCTACACTGGAGAGTGATGGTGGGATATGCCTGATTTCATTCAGTCTAGCCCTTTCCTGTGAGTCTCATCCCCAGATCTTCTTACAGAAACACCCCCGAGCACTGTGTGACCATGTGTCTAGGAGAGGCTCAGACTAGCTGACAGTGAAGGAGTCATCACACCCTGTGCATATTGCTTACAATCTTGCTGTGTTTAGCTCCAAAATCTATTCTTCCAATTTGCATATTTCTCCAAATTCTTTTCTTATTTTCACAAACTCTGTTTGTTACTGGAAACCATGTTTTTTCCTTCTGTGGGAGAGGCCCAGATGTACTTGGAATTCCTTCTCCGTGTCCCCCCCACCCCAGTACTTCACAGCTGAAGTCATCTCCCTCAGCTGCTGACCTAGTAAGGGAAGGGAGTGGGGTCATACGGGAATACCTTGTGCCCAGAGTATCCCCTGAGTCCTGTGTCTGATAGGAGATCTGGAGATGCAGACTCATAGTCCTTCCCAAGCAAGCTGGCTCTAATCCTCTAACTCCCCTTCCTTCACCTCTTTCCCATGTTATCTTGGCTGTGCTGTTATAGCTCCTTAATCCTACAGAAAACAGAGCTCATCATAGTTTTGATCTCTTTAGAAATTCCCCTGAAAAATGATTGAGAAAACTTCCAGAAGAATGCCTGCTGGGCAGAAGGAGCACAGTCATTGCTGGCTCATTATCTGGTGCTCAATGAAAGGAAACCAAGCCCCATATGGCTGCCTGTGAATTGGGAGCTATACCCCTGTGACCTTTATTTGACTCATTAATCAGTATCAATTGTGTGTGTGTGAGAGAGAGAAAGTCCTGAGTGTGAGAGTGAGAGAGAGAAAGAGAGAGTAGAGAGGAAAGGAGGAGATAAAGAGAAGAGGAGAGAGAGAGAGAGGGAGACAAGCACTTTTCAGGAATTGATTTACAAGGCTTACAAAGATTTATAAGTCTGCAGTCTGAAGGCAGGTGGCATGCTGGGAAGAAGTCAGGCTGAGGACTACAGTTGCTGCAGGGTAGAAAGTAGATGCCCAGAACAGCAAGCAGGACAGCCTGTTCAGTCCTGAGAGCACTGCTGCTTCCTTAGGGATTCTCAGTCCCTGTTCTTAAGACCTATCATGGGTGGTTGAGATCCACCCACCATGGGAGTAATCTGATTTTCTTACATCTGAAAAAAATATCTTCATGGTAACATTCTTCCTTAGTCTTTTCTCTGACAATCAGGCACCACAGCCGAACCATATGAATCGTCATGGACTATTTCTTTTCTCTTCTCTATGTGTTCTCTCATTAACTGGTGAATTCTGGTGTGTCAATTAACAGGGTACATGCTTTTATTAGGTCCTTGCCAAACTTAGAGGCTAATTTTCTCTTTTTTTAAGTTATGGGCAGTTGAAAATGGGCTGCCTGGATTTTGCTCTATTTGCTCTTCTCAGTCATCTTGAGAGAGATAGGTGGTTCATAAATGCACTCTTTGAAGTGGAAATTTTGAGGACATAGTGATGATGCTCAGATGCCTGGTTCTTTGCTGAGGGGTCACTCCTGGTGTTGCTTGAGGGACCAATTACTGTATCAGGGATGAAACTGGAATTGCTCCATGTAAGAGAAAGAGCTTTATTTTTTTTTGGGGGGGGGTCACACCCGGCAGTACTCAGGGGTTACTCCTGGCTCCATGCTCAGAAATTGCTCCTGGCAGGCACGGGGGACCATATGGGGCACCGAGATTCGAACCGATGACCTTTTGCATGAAAGGCAAACGCCCTACCTCCATGCTATCTCCCGGGCCCCGAGAAGAGCTTTAACCCTTGTCCCATTTCTGCTTTTGATGGGGAGGAAATTGAAGTGCAGAGAAGTGGTGTTACTTTGGTCAAAGCAAACACTCACTCAATATTTGTGCCCTGACTCTGGATTCTGCTGCCCAATCTTCTCTCACATCTTGCAGACCTTTGATAGCATCATATTACCCTTGGAAACAAAATGAGCAGACATGGACATGCATCTTCTCCTTAGAGCTTCTTATGACCATATTCAGCTAAATACGCCCAAATTTGACTTAATAAAAACAAAAATACAAGTTCTATTTCTGAAATCCTGGGGATTCTGAGGATAAAGTGTGCAACTAGCTGGGACATAGGAGGGTTCTTAGATTGCCAGGGCAATCAATAGCTTATTTTATTAGGTCCACTAGACCTAAATAGGTCTAAAATACCTTTTTAATTTCTGGACCACTCATTTGAATTTTTATATGTTTATTCAGATGGTGAAAAGTTCAATGATTAAAATAATTGGTCAAGCATTCCTGTTTAGGAGAGGGTGAGGAAACGAGAAAAAATAAAAGAAAGGAATCATTGTTTAACTGGAACACTTACATAGATCTTTTATATCTCATCACTAAAAAAGCAATTTAAAAAACTATAGGGAAATATCTATATTACTGTGTTTCACTTATAAAGATTAGGAATGTGTGTATGTGTGTGGGAGAGAGAGAAGGTGAGAGAGAGAGAGAGAGAAGAGAGAGATGACCTGTAATATTGATCCTGGTAAACTGTCTTCTGAAATCTAAAGCAGAACTTCTGGGTTCGTTTCAGCAGTACAGCTTTTTCTACTTCAAACTAACTCAATATGAAATAGTATAAAGTTTTCCAAACAATGGAAAACTTATAGTATGCTTCTTTCCAGGTTTATATTAAATATTGAAACCTGATGGGTTAATCAAGTTTCCTTAGGCACTTATGCCTTACCTCATTAACAATAAAGTCAGAGTAATCCATACTTTCTTGTTTTAAGTTTCAGTGATTAAACCCCTGCTTATCTACCTTTATGTCAAATGCTCATTCAGGCTCATTCTGCACCTCATGAGTCCATTTCTGAGCCTGTCAGTATCTCTGATGACTGACAAGGTATCAGTTTTGTCTTCCCATCTTCTACAAGCTTCTGAGATAGCCCCTAGTTCTCAGTGTCCTGTCCTCTTGCCTTTAGAGTTAAACTTAAGTGAATTCACTCGAGGGGATTTAACAATGCTTTTAGGGGAAATAAATCCACTCACTCTAAAGGAACATGGATATAGATCTGAGTACAGTGTAATAGATACATTAGGTGGTTAGATTTTGATGTCTGCTATTTGAACTAGACTTCAATAATGAGAAATAGAAATAGATTAAGAGAGATGGTGACATAGATGCTTATTCATATTTATGGTATTGATTCAAAACAAGGAAATAACCAAGGTAAATGCTTAATTAGATATGAATTGGGTAATTAGCTTTAATGAGCAGCAATGTGACCTTTTGTACTGTAATTTCCAATAATGAAACTAGCCTTGGTGAGGATCTGTCTCAGTCATTTTCTCACATTTATCCTTATTTTTATAAGAACATCAACTGTATCCCTGATGACTGATGTTACAAACAAAGATATCTAAGTCAAATTACTGCAGGGAATCTATTTTATGGTTGACTGTATAAAATATTTTGCATCATGATTTCTGAGTCAAAATCAATGATTAAGAAAGGCCCTTGTAGAGAAAACCTTTTAGAATTTTAAATTTGAATGGTTACATAAAGGTATGAATATGTAACAAAATACAAGTTCTGAACAAAGCAAAGCAAAAACAGTTTTGCCTTTTAAAAGCTGTAGAAAACGTAGTCCAAACTTCTCATGGAATCAAATGTGTAAAGAAATGATTAAAATTTGACCATATATTTTAAGAGAATATTTTTAAATAACTGTTATAATTAATTTGGAAAGGGGGCTCGGGTTTTACAGCGGACTGGCTTTCAATTTTTAGGAATAGAAAAAAAAGTTTCATTCCATTTAATAATTAATGAAAGAAAAAATTCACAAGGGTGAATTGTTCATGTCATCAACAAACTTGTCCCCGAAGTAGACAGCAGAGGGCGCCAAGCATCTATGTCTAACACCAGGGTGCCTGAAAGGCTGATTTAAGGGATGAAATCAACTCTGGCACTTAAAAATGAAGCCATGTTTATGTTATTCTGGGTAATATATTACGCACCTGCTTGTTTTGTGTTTTAGACTGATTCATGTCAAAAGACTTTCCAGAAATGTGACATGTGTACTGGATCCAGGCAGAACTAATCTCTGACTATACAAGTATCATTATTATGTACACATGATATTCTGTGATAGAATGAAGTTATACTTTATTGTGCTCATTCTAAAGGGAATTATGAAAATGTAACAACTTGTCACATACTTTTAAAGAATTTTTGTTTTTCTCGGCAACTTGCTAAAGAATCAAGTTTTTGGTCATGGCTGTTTACTATACCTTACACTTCACACCTCAGACACACTGAAAACTTTGTCAGATGCAGGGTCAGGGTTTGATTTAGGGTTGAGACATTGGGAAACAAGAAGAGCCCAAAAGGCACCTGGAGAAATGGCTGGAAACATACAAAGATAAGTGTGTCTGGGTAGATATTTGGCTTGTAGATAGTTTGCTAGGGTCCATAACAAAGTAACAGACAGCCAGAGTGACTGTAACAGGAGAAATTAATTCTTCAAGTTTAATATCAAGGTGTGGATTAAGTTATTTTCTCCTGGTCCTCATCCCCTGAGTCTTGGTTGGGCCTCCTGTCCTCAGACCCTCCTCTGTGTGTCCAAATGTCCTCTTCTGAGCATTTGAGTTAAATGGGAGTAAGGCCCAACCTCAGCTTTTCATTTGAATCAAACCAAAGCTTTAAAGGTTCCATTTGCATGTTTTGCTCTTTGGAGGTGATGGGAATTAGAATTTAGATATATTGGTTTGGGGAGGATAAATTTTGGCCCCTAATACCTTTGTTCCATGTGTGTGTGTGTGTGTGTGTGTGTGTGTGTGTTTGTGTATATGTGTGTGTGCATGTGTGA
>PVKC010000068.1:77721-100849 GCA_004027635.1 Crocidura indochinensis
AGAGAGAGAGAGAGAGAGAGAGAGATGTGACTTGGGAGCAGTAATAACTGTCTCCCCTCTGACTGAAAATAATTAGAATTTAGATATGTTGGTTTGGGGAGGATAAATTTTGGACCCTAATACCTCTGTTCTTTGTGTGTGTGTGTGTGTGTGTGTGTGTGTGTGTGTGTGTATGTGTGTGTATGTGCGTGTGTGTGACTTGGGGGCAGTAATGACTCTCTCCCCTCTGACTGAAAATGCTTCCTGACTAGTTTTCTGTGAACCTCTCTTCCAAGCCACCGCAGCCCCCCAAGACATCATTCACTCTTTATGCAGGCATTGAACCCGTGGATTTAGGTCTCCAAAAACTCCACATTTTCATTTGCGCATACTTGCCTGAAATCTTTAACGGCCTGACAGGTAGTAATTAACTGCTGAAAGAAAGGCATAAATACTTCCTTTTAAACATTGACATTATGTCCATCTGGTGAAAGAAAAAAGAAATAGAGGCAAATAAAGTGGGTTCGGGAATGCGAACATTTCTTTGAAATAGTTTCATTGAAAATTAACAAGTTGATGATTGTGAAACAGATTCCAATTTCTACACAATGGCCAATCATCTAGCTTGCTGGCCTCTGCCCACCCGCTCTGCCCAGTGCAAGCTGCATTTTACCCTGCTGTAATGGCTCTGGGAGCTTCTGAGGTTAATTTGCCTTTCAGACTTCAACTGCTTAAAGATAATACATTTAACTTAATTATACGTATTCCCCTTGGTGGCCCTGTGTAGATTCTTCTGCCCCAGCATCCCCAGGCCACCACCTCCCCTGCTGTGTGCCCCTTCTTGGAGATGCAATAATTAAGTTCTTTGCAATTGATGGGTAGCTGGCACAAGATCTCAAAAACCGAGCTGGGGGCGCAGGGGCTGGAATCCAGGACTTGGTGGCAGGAGTAGCTTCTTCTATTCACATCATGGACAACTCAGCGTGCCTTCCAGCCTTTATGGGGCAGCCCTTTCGCTAGGTACAATGGACACGAGATTTTGGTTCAAGTGCAATCAAAAAGCCTGGCAGGGAGGAGAACAGGATGGGGAGATGGACAGACTGCTTGGTTTCTACAGCTAATAATTGTCCTAGAAGCCTGTCTTCTCAATCTAGATGCTCCTTCCTTCCTTCCTTCCTTCCTTCCTTCCTTCCTTCCTTCCTTCCTTCCTTCCTTCCTTAACCCCAACTGCTGTATGCAAGTCAAGTGCCTTATCTGACCCTGCCTGACTCCTGCTAATTTTCTTTGACTCCTATTTGTTCTATTTGTCATTGGAAGGTGTGGTCTAAAAAGAAGGCCTCTTGTTTCTTTGAATTCTAAAGGGACTTTCTGATCCTTTCCAACTCCATGGTTATGTTTTCCTAATATTTCCCCAAAGATGTTTCTTTCTTTTTTCCCTTACAACAGCCTTCCTCAATCACTTCAGACTTGCTGTGATAAAGTTCCTGATACTTTCTTTCACAAAAGACTTTAACAAAAATCCTTGATGCTGGCAGGGGCAGGGAATTAGGTCATGAATAAATGGATAATAATAAGAGCTGCTGGTTTTGTTTTTTATGTTTTTTTTTTTTTTTTGATTGCTGACTGTTTGGCAGACACTGAGCAGAAGGATTTGCACAAGTTATCTCACTTGATCCTCTTACCAGCTCTGTGACAAAGCCCAGCTCACAAATGAGAAGGAAACTTCTGCAGAGAGCCCAATAGCTCATCTTGAATTAAGGAGTATGTTGAATCTTTTGGGTGTTAGAGAACAGGAGAAGGGAAACATTTGGAATGAAAATTCCAGGAGTTGATGTTCAAAAAGCTAAAGCCTAAAATTTAACAAAGAGGTGTTAAGTACCTTTTGTTTCAGTAATATCCAGAGTGTAGAGAAGGTTTGAAGTCACAGACTTTGCCCTTTGGGAGTTGGAATTTCTTCTTTACTGGAAGGCTTCCCAAACTCTGGGGGGATCTAGAAGGTATTCTAGTTTGCCTGACCTCCAGATGCCTGAGGCAGGAGGAAGCAGATGACCTGGCCTCAAGAAGTTGAAAAGTTCACTACTTGATGCTACAGTGCTTGCCAAACTAGGGAACGATAAGGCTAATGGCAGAGTGGAACCATTCATCATTGGCTGTGTGGCCTGCCACAAATGACATGGCACACACATGGCCCACCACACATGGCATGACACATAAAACATGGCCTACCACATGCGAAATGACACACAACATGGCCTAACACACACAACATGGCCTGCCACACAGGAGAGACAGGATGTGAAAAAGTTATTTCCTCAGGAATCTCCAGAATTTCTTTGTCATCACTGTTAAGTCAGGTGGTCCCTCACATTCAGTCCTCTCATTTTTGTCCCTCCATTTGGCCTGGATATTTCTTTTATTCACAAAGCTTTGGAACATATAGATGCATTGATTCCTCATATTGTCACACCAAGTAAGTAGAGTTTAGGCCTTGGTATCTCTCATCCTCACCCGTTTGACCTCTGTTCTTCATTACCTGTTCTTCCCACTACATACTGGATCTCCCCCCTCCACTCCTCTCTTCCCACACTCAAGCTTTTTCTCCTCACTTTTACTGTTTCTGAGTTGCCTACTTATGTTTTCTCACCATTTATTCTTCCTCAGCTGTCACTCATCTCCCTGATTAAAATGTGACAAATTTAGTACTTGGAAAAAAAAAGATAGCTTTTCCCTTTTTTTTTTCTTTATATTTTTAAATAAAAACCCAAAAGTTCAAGTGTTTTGTGCCCTAAGTTGGTTAGGAAATTTACACCGAATGTAAAATGACACTTTGTAAATTGCTCTGGTTGTTGTACTCACATGACCCTTTCTGGCCCTCTGGTTCAGACGTGATAACTGAAATAATTTATAGACTCTGCTCTTTGCCTCTTCAAAGTGCTTGTATGACTCTTTTCCTGGCCATTTTTAAAATCATTACAGAGATGCAGGATTTCCTTTGCATGGTACCATTACTCCATGTGGTGTTTTTACTCTACTGACATATTGTAAGGTTGAAAGAGACATAGCTATTTTATTTTTTGCGGATGTATATAAAAAACGTATATCTTCAGTGTTCATTAGTAGCAGTTAGCATTTTTCTCTAGAGTTTTGGGAAAATAATGATAGAGATTTGTGCTGATGATTAATTATTAATAATTTGAATGACATCAAAATACAAACCTGTGATTTAAGTCTATTAAAAATCACTAGGAAAAAATAGTAGAAAAACAAAGTACAGGATGAAAGTACTGAAGCCAGGAAAATAATGCTGGAGTTAAAGTTTTTATTTATTTATTTATTTATTTATTTATTTATTTTATTACCATAGACATGGCCAGCACTGTTTTATCCTCTGAGCACAATCAGAAATTAGCCTAACACATGACTGAGTGTGCTCCAGCCCCTCCAAAAACAAACAATTGAACAAACAAGCCAGGATGAAAATAGAAATTAATTTGGAATAAGTACCTCTTAGTCAGAAGACAAACAGATCAAAAGCATTAGAAACAAATAAAAACACAAGTCTTTTATAAGCTTGATAAGACGCAATTCCTAACTTAAAAGATTGCATAAGAAGGCAATGACCAAAATAAACGTAAAGTACCAGTAATTAAAGACGAGAGAATTGAGAGTAACAAAGAGATTAATTTCCGAGACTTAAGTGGCAAAAAAGTAATTTAGAGACAGAGAGTGGTGCATTTATAAATATTTGTCAAAGGAATAGAAACGAGAAGTCTCCTTATTCAAGTGCAAGTTACACGGGAACATGTTGGATTAAGTAGCAGAGTATTTGAAAACCTGGCTAATGACTCATTATTCAAATAAACTTCCAGCAATTCCAAAGAAAAAAAGAACGATTGGAATTGACTAATTTATGAAGCCAGTAGATGGCGCCATTGTCAGTGTTTGCAGAGGAACAGTTCTGGAAAGTCTTGAGCAAAAGGTGTCAGTTTCTCTAAGGTTCAGGCAGCAGAATGTAGGGGATTAGCTCTAGTTGTGGTTTGATACATAAATTTTCTTTAAAGGACAACAAATGCCTAGAAGCCACCTGAAACTTAGGAGTTTCTGTCGCTGATCTTTTGAACATATATATTTGTCATTCACAGTTTTTATTTACATTTTTACATATTTGATCTATTTTGGTTAGGTTTTTGAGTTCCTTTTCCCCATAATGTAGTTTTTTATTTTTTCCTGCCAAAGTAAGGGAGATAGGCAAATGGCATTACTTCTTAATTATTATCAGTTCCAAGCTGGTAATATGTTATCCTATACAAACATTCTTATGTAGTGGCTCTTGTTTAAGAATGTTAAAAGCTTCGTTTCTATTTAATAGCACTATGATTTCCAGAAGTGTTATGATTTGCATTTGCCTATAGTGGGTATGTATTGTTATTGTCCTTTGAGAACAACCCTGAATCTGGGAAAACAATTTGATCACCATTAGATACCAAATAGATAACCGTGAAACAAAGTAAACCCTCACGTGAAATTCCTTTGCATTCACATGTTTTTTGGTTCTTTCTAGAATTAAAGAAAAAGATGAGTGCCAAGGATCTTACACTTGAATAATAATTCCTGCATCTAATAGGAAACAGCATAAGTTCACACTAAATTTCCTTTTGCTTAACATTTGTGTGGATGTGGGGTGGAGGTGTGTGTGTGTGTGTGTGTGTGTGTGTGTGTGTGTGTGTGTGTGTGTTTGGTCTTAGGGCACTGGGCAGTGGTAATGAAGAAAAAGTGGAGTGGGATGAAGGCCAGAAATGGGGAAGTAGAAAGATGCTGATTATTTTAGTTTTACATACTAGATTTTGAATTTAATCACTTGATTGAATGAAATATCATCTAATAGACTTCAAAACAATATCCTAAAGTTCATAACATATTTGAGGTCTAGAAAAGTAACTCAAAGAGTTGGAGTGTATTCTCTGCATAAGTGAGGCTCAGGCTCAAGTCCCAAGAGCCTGTGGTCCTTGAGCACAATACTAAGAGTAGCACTTGAGCACTGCAAGGTGTGGATCAAAACTTCCTAAAACAAAAGACATAACATATTTATATATAACATAAAAATTCACCAACATTTTAAAAAATAAGAATATGTTCTGTCATGGAATATTCTTTCTAAAGACTGTGTTTGGTCTTATACTAAAAGAATTAATCCAGGTAAGCTTTCTGTTTTTATTCACACAGGTGGGTACATTTTATTGCCACCCATATGACTCAGACTTCTAAAAAGTGAAAACATGACATTTTTTTGTTAATAATTATTTCAGCAACATTTTCCAAGCATCTTTTATATCATAAACAACGTCGATCCTGATTCAGCTCTTCTGGATTCCATAATAACAGATGGATCTCGAGACTGTTTACTGATACTTCCCACAAACTTCCTCTTTGTAAACTACTATATTATTTATGAATAAGAAAAGTTTCAAAGGAGCCTCCTATCTGATTACTGCTTACTGGTGAACTTGAATCAGAAAAACTTTCAGTACAATTACACAAGTCTGTTAAAGAGAACTGTTGTGACTCTGAAGTTTAAATTTGTTAATGGGTTACCAGGCCTGTGTCTCAGGGCCATTTATACACCAAGATTTTGACAGACCTATTGCCTTCACTGTCTCCTCAGGAACCAAGGTCTAGGGTCCCTCCTGAGACACAAACAACAGGGGATACCAATATTAAAGAGTATTTCATAAGTGTGGCTACACTAATAGCTGGAAAGCTATTTAAATTTAGAAATTACTGAAAATAGATTTTTGTTTTGAGTGGGTTCATATTCATCTATTCATCTTTGTGGAAAACTGGAACCCATTTTCTGTCCTAAACTGGTCATGCATGTTAACATTTATGTTTCTAGTCACTGGCCTTAGGGGCTTAGAATTGTTTTTTGAGTGTCAGGTGAGACTAAGTAGAGAAAAAGAATGAAAACAGTGTGTCCTTTTGAAAACTTCCTTGGACCTATCTTAATTTTACAATTTACTTAGCAATGGAGAAGAGATTTTTTTTTTTCTTTTCTGCATGTGAAATGGGGATAAAGATATCACTACTCTACAGTGTATAATGAATTCAAGTAAGACAGGACAAAAACACACCAAAGGGAGCAAAAACCCAACCCAAACTATATTCGTATGAAATAATCTTAAATGCCATTTTAAATGTCCACCCTCCGTGCTTTGTAATGAGTGCATCATGATTATGAGTAATTCATCGTGACCCTGACGACAAATATATTCACAGAGAAGTGTTATCAATTGCAATGGTTTTGAAATGAAACTTGATCGCTTCTCGGCCTTTTGGCTAAGATCAAGTGAAATGAAACTTGTGCTAGTTAGCCTTCGCGCGCACGCATGTATAAGGTGGTGTAGGTTATGACACTGTGCTATGAAAATATCATTGCTGTGATATGAACTGACGATGAACTGAGCGAGTTCTTGCACTGTTCCTCAATGCCATCCATCCTCAGCAGAGACTCATTCTCTTCCGGGGAACAGAACGCCCAGAACAGCAGCAGCTGCATGATCCCTAGATGTCAAACTCAGCCAGGACAGAGCCCATGACAGATGCTTTTGCATTTTATGCAAAGAGCAACTTCGTGGATCAGTTTTTCTTCCCTCCGTTAATTCTCAGCATCTGGAAAATAGAATTCCAAGAGCCTTGGCACATTAATAAATGAGCAGAAACGACCAAATAGAACAGGTAACAGGATTACACTGAAATGTCAGAGAGGAAGACGTTCATTAAGATCTTAGTTTTGTTGTAAAATGTTTTCCTCTCAAGCAAGCAAGCAGTTCTTGAAATGGCTCTTTCCACAAACCTTGGGATATGAGACATATATTTATTGTCTAGGTCTCTCTACCACCGGACTGTATGTGTTTTTCGTTTCACAGGTCTGTGGTTCCAATGAAGCAATGGTTGAAGTTGTGTTTACAACCATTCTAAACAAAAGCAAAAGCAAAAAAAAAAAAAAAAAAAAAAAATCCAGGGAATTCATTTTTTTTTATTTAAAAAAAAGGATCTTTTCCCCCAAAGTAAAAGTAAGTTTTAAAACTTAAGGTTTTAGGTATTTTCAGTGAATAATTTGTATCCCCTTGAAATATATTTATAAAATAAAACTTTATGATTGAGAATATAGCAAGCATTTGTATGTAAACTGATATTCGACTTCAGTATTTAATGATCACTACTGTTTCAATAAAGATAATTTTATAGCACTCATACATTTGCCTTAATAAGGCTTTTACATTTTACCTAATTTTATGTAAATGTTATTCAGATTTCAATCCAAGAGTTTTTGTAGGGGAGGTTAAAGGGTGTTTTTCTTGATTTTATAAAATGCACCATTAAAATTAAGCAGTGACAAATATTATGACTTTTTAAATTGTTCTCAATGGTTGTGCTGTTTATTAGGCTGGTGTTTATACAAAATATTTTAATTCTTGGTATAACTAATTTGATGAATTGTTCATATAGGACTTGTAATCAGGAAATAAATCTTCTGATTTCATAAATTCCACAATCAGCTTGTGCTTGTTATTAACCCCCTTTCTGAGTAATGTTTGACGAAATAAGATAGAATAGCACTTTTGAAAATATTAGGGTGAAAATGATTTTAAAAAGAAACTGATATTAATTTCTAAAATGTAAGCTTTTAACATTAAATCAGTGATTTTTAAAAAAAAATAAGTGTTTAAACTCTGAACAAATAGTTTAAGATTTTTTAAGAACATCACACCCGAAGTAATCCTAAAAAGGAAATTAAAAATGAGAAAAATGATAAAAGTAATTTAAATTTATTTACAAAATATTTTTGAGATTGACATTTTAAGGAGGAAAGAGACCTATCTCTATACGAATGTAACTATTATATTCCTGCATATTACTTATAAAGACTAATCAGCATAGATAAAATATAGATAAGCCATGCTCTAGAAAAAAGCCTAACCAAAAATTCAGGCAGCATTTCAGAATCAAGTATTAATAGCATAAACTTAATTTTGGTTTCTCCTAAGTGCAGCTGCATTTTCTATTTAATTATAGGTTTTCCAGAGTAGTAATTTTTTCTTGACCTCCTCAATCTCAAAAGTCAGAAAATTGCTTCTTTTTAAAAACTGACAATGGCACGGTATGTTTCCAAAGAAAAAAGACAAATTACAGAAAACCATTAGTTTAAACCTATTTAAATAACCAACAAGAAGTTTTATTAGAAAACTTAGTTGAATCTAAGAAAAGTTACAAATTACTTGCACTGATGGCATAGTGTGAATGTCAGATATTATTTTTTTTCTTAAAGTAAGAAACGTGTTGTATAATTATAAAAAAAAATCCCAATGCATTAAAGATGACATGTTTCTTGCAATGGGAAACTGGAATCTTTACAATTGTAAATTTAAGGAGATTTCATCTGGAGTCTGGGTAGTAGAAAAGAGAAAAAAAGAGGCATTTCAAAAAGATAAATTAACTTAATAAAAATTATGAAACAAATAAATCAGGAATAGGGCATTGACTTTAAAAAAAGTAACAGTTGAAGCGGTGACAATTGAAAACTACAGAAGAAAATTATTTTTGAATTACATTATTAAATCATTGTACAAAGTGTAAATCTAGCAGATTTTTTTCTTTGATTGAGAAACAAAATATCTTCCCAATTTAATAAAGTAGACTTCATCAGAGAGAAATTGACATTTTGTTTATTTGATACTGAGCTTTTATATATTATGCTTATCAGAATATTAAAAACTCCTTTTATGGTTATTGAATGATTCAGAGTCTAGAACTCTAATCATTCTCTGATTACAGAAAGAATAATGTAATTGTCATTGGATAGCACTTTTAATTAATATTTTTAGTACTCACATTTTTTGCAGCTAAATATTGAAATAATTCTTATACTTTAACTGGAAAATGCATTCAAAAGTGTTAGATGCTGGTTTAAATTGTTTTTGAAATGTATTAATTTATTTTATTTTCATGATTTATTTGTTCAATACAGATTTTCTTTACAGTGCAAACACATTTCTCTATTCAAGGTTAATTAAATGGACTAGACTATAGAAACTGATCTAATATTATCTCTGGCATATGTGGAGAATAAAATATAAAGCTAGAGAGTCAATGGAAGCTTTATTTCTGCTAATTTTTGATAGAATCAACTAAAAACTCAAGACCACCTTCTAAGTTGTATATCTGTTCAGGTTGCCTGAGATGTCAAAGGCTCACATTACTGTAAACTTTATGTGGCAATACCACTGACATAAACTTAAGCCTCTTGACATTAAGCCTTTCCCCGGCCTTTCATATGGTTATATATCTAAATTTACTGAGTAAAGTATTTCCTTGATGATCTATTGTTGCTTTGAGAAAGGTCCAAGTTAAGGGCAGCAGCCTTCAACTGCCCAGATTCATTAGAGGCTGGGTTTAAAAAATAGAGCTAGCTTTCAAAAACTAGAGTTTTTTTTTTTGTTTTTTTTTTGTTTTTTTTTTTTTAAGGAAGCTGCTTCTCCTTGGATACAGACTGAGATGTAATCTGATTAGGTCAGTGGTATAGCTGCCTTTAAATGGTAATCCCAGCATTCATTCCTATAATAAAAAAAAACCCTCATATATAAAGAATTATTTGTAATAAAAGAAATCATAAATATCTAAATAGAAAAATAAATATCCATTTATGCTCCAATTCTTGTAAATGATCACAAGAGGCTAATATATAACCAGTGACTCTGAATATACTTACTGGTAGTAGCAAAATATTCTGTGGTCTTCATAGACAGTTTAGCTATAAAATAAATGCATCATGATTTGGGGTGTTTTTTATGGTATCAGGAATTTTAAATAAGTCCTCACCTTTTAGGTGAGGTCCAGATGCAATATGAAAAGATTGCTTCTTTGTTGAGATTTTGTGAAATAAAAATAGCAGGTAAACATAAACTAACGGTTTACAAGATACAGATTAGAAGCACATTTTAAGAGCTTAAGAAACTAGTTCTAGATCTGACTGAGATCTCTGAGTCTTATATTCCACAATATGGAATGAAGAAGTAGGGACTATGTAATGTAAGGCGTAACAAGGTCTATACTTCTATGACTTTTACATGTCTATATTTTATTTAAAATAAATTTTTATACTTTTCAGTTAATTGATATGACCTTACCCGATTTTGCTGCATGCTGAGCTTTGTAAAATGAGGTAGAAAATGCAATTTTTGCTGGTTTGAACCAAAGATCTAATGAAAAGCCACCTGGAGAAATGGATGTTAAATGACAGTGGAACAATGGGATTGTTGAAATAAAACTTATAGGTCTTACAACAAAATAGATACATATTGAGAGAGTCCTTGAAAAATAAAAATTACAAAGTAAATAAAACAAATCCACCACCCCCATTATACAAAAACAAAAAAATGAAAACAGACAAAAATAAAGCTCAAAGGACAAGAAGGAAATGAGAAAGTGAGGAGAGAAAGAAGGGTAAGCTCTGCATGGGAGGTGTTCAAAGAACGATACAGAGATACAGTGTCTGTGCCTTTTCTGAATGTTTTATTTCATGTCTACTAAACATATGTGTGCTCACTATTAAAATGGAAAGGCGATGAGTTTTTGGAAGATGTAATTAAAAATTGTAATAGTTCAAAATGAGTGTGCCATGTGCTATCACAAGAAATACCAAAGGGAATAACCTGGCAAAGTAAGTATGGAAGAAAGTTGAATGATAAAGCACAGAAAAGTGGCAGCAGGGCAAAAAAGATCATGTGAGAGAAATTAGTTCATGAATAACTCATCAGGGTCATCCCCTCATAGTAGGAACTGGCCTTCTTGTTTTGAGTTCTATTTAAGGAAAAAAACAAGTCACTAGAAAACTTGGGTGGTCCCCTGTGACACACTGGAAAGTCTCTGGTCATTAACATCCTATAGACCTGTGACATCATGTCATTGACTCTTGGAGTCTGGTACACAGGCAATAATAGATCCATACCATCAACTTTCATGATTACCTTGATGTACTACTGATTAATGTACTCTGGTGGATTATCTTAGCCAAAGTCCAGCTGTGATGGAGGAGGTTTCAACCTTTTCTCATGTCAGAAGATTTCTTACAACATGGCTGTCAACATAGATTAACATTCTTTATATTCTATTTCCCTGACTCTACGATGCTCTTAGAGAAGGCTAGGTCAATTTGTGTCATGTATCGGTATCATGTAGAGGTGACTACCTTGCCTCCCTACCCAATAAGGAAGGACCAAGACCAATTAGAAAGATGATCTTGAACCCAGGCCTATGTTGTAGATTAGCAGAGGGTTTTAATATTTTGGGATAGAAGTCAATATCAAAAAATATTTTTACAGTATGTTAAATAAAAAACTAAAAAGTATCTAGAAGAAACATTTCCTTTTAGAGCTCATTGGGGACATTGCTCTAATTTATGTTAGTGTTTCTCTTGAAATATATTAGACTCAGTTCTTGTAAGAGAAGGTCAGAATAGGAGGCTAATTTCTATCTTAGTGAAATATTTCTATTTAAAATTCTGATGCGAATTTTTACTTACTTCACTTTTATCTTGTTCAGCTCTTTATTTTCCCTCTAAAATTTCATGCTTTCAAAGTCTCTTGCTTCTTACTGGTCACAAAGAATGATCCTGCCAATAGCAGCATATATGTTGAGACATCACTCTTTCAAATTCTTTCTCTTTCAAAGTTATCTATAGTTGTCTACACTTTTACCAGTTGAAAGTTAAGAATATATTTAATTTGCATGAGAGTTTTTTGAGATGGAGAGATAGCATTGAGGTTTGCCTTGCATGCGGAAGGACAGTGGTTTGAATCTCGGCATCCCATATGGTCCCCCATGCCTGCCAGGAGTGATTTCTGAGCATAGAGCCAGGAGTAATCCTGAGTACTGCTGGGTGTGACCCAAAATCAAAAAAAAAAAAAAAAAGAGAGAGAAAGGTTTTTTTGGGGGTGGTGGTGCACCAGCTGGTGCAGGTATGGCCTACTCCTGCTTTGCACTGAAGAATCACTCCTGGCAATGTTCAAGGAACCCTATTGGTTGCTGGTGACAGAACCCCCAGGACACCTTGCATGCCTGGCAAGTGCCCTACCTGATGAGCTGTGTATTGTTCTAACCCTATGATTCTTATGAGATTTTGAAAAACAAGGTTCAGTAATTCAACCTTATGAAAAGGAGAAAATGAATAATATTTGGTGGGGTAAAATTTTCAGCTAGATCTCTTTTTAGTGTTTTCAAGATGATCAGATTCATTTCTAATATTCTCCTAAATTGTTCATCTTGTGAATATTAGATTTTTATCGTCTTTCTCTGCCCTACCTACCATACTCCTCTATTTTTAGGAAATGAACACAGCAACATTGGCTCATGTCATTCTCTCTGGGATCCAAATTTATTAAATTTTATCCTATGAAATTTTGTAATACTCAGCATGCTGTCATGGTATGGTCACTTTATCTATGCAGTTTCTCATATATTCCACATTGATTTAATTTTTATTAAGGACTCCCCAGGAAAAGAATAATTAGGTACTTTTGTATGATCCAAATATATGTAAAGTCACAGGCAGGGGATTAAAATGAGGTTTATTTTCTTCAAGACTTTTTAGTCATTCTTAATAGATTAAAAACTAACCTACTCCCAGATGTCAAATTAGCCTAGAAATGTAGCTTTGGGGACTAAACACAGTAATTCCTTCCCAGACAGTAAAATTGTCATTAGAGGAATAATAAAATGATTTTTAATAGCATGAGCTATTTCTGGTTTTCTCTACTTGGTAGAACTTCTGCTTTATATTCAGGTTGCTTTACTTATGATTGGCACCATCTTTAATGTCACTGAGATGAACTTTTAACAAATCTATAAAACTTGTTAAAATGGCAAAAAATATTTAGTGAGCATTCTATGGCATTCATGTACCAAATATGTTTTTGTAACATAAAAGTGTAACAGTATTTCTGAATTGTATTCATGATTTACCAAGGTTTTATTCTGGTGGATTAAAAACTGGGAAAAACTTGGTAAAATAATTTAAGAAGGAGGTATTTGAAACTGTAGAGCCAATCACTTGGATATAGTAATATATTGGTTTTATTTTAGTCATTTCTCATGGGAGTAAATTTAAAAAATTAAATTCGACATATGCTATTATTCTGTGATATTAAAACTGATAGGTAAGAGAAAAATAGGTTTGGAGAGAAATTACTTAGTACATTTGATTTGTACCTAAATGATGAAACTGTTTTAAAAAGAGAAAAGGGGCCCAGAGACCTCTTTGTGTGAAGTATCTCAACATATTGCTGTCTGTTATATTGTACCGAACACATGTACTTCTGTTTAGTAATATTTTGGGGAGCTGAGATTTAGGGAAGGAAAGATGGAAGCATCTTTGATCCTGATTTTAAAATTTTATAGGTTTATTTATTTATTAGTACTATGAAGAATTATCTGTATTACATGCATTATTTGTAATATAATTTTCAGTTTAACATTTCTTTTTTGAAATTTCACTCTAATTTTTAGACTTTTGAGTTTTCTTTTGCTTTAGCTTGGGGAAACCAAATAAGTGCAAATTTCCTCCAAGACACCTCATGAAAACATTTTTTTAAAGAAAATCAAGAGTGAAACGAGTCTATATTTATTTGGAAGATCATCTGACTACTGCTAAATGGAGTATCTCAATCTGAAAGTGAAATCTGTTTCACTGCTAAAAATTGCCAAGAGTTTTTTGACTGAGATTTGGGAATCTGCAGAAAATGTAAAAGTTTTTTTTTTTCTACAATAATCTGTTCAGTGAACAAGCTGTGAAAAATAGTTCTGTATTTTGTCCATGTGATGCAGCAGACGGTAAATTTCCATTTTAAAGAACGATAAGAGTAGCTTCTGGCATCTCTCTCTATTGCCTTCCTAGAATCTACTTACACTGAGTTACAACAATGCAGTTTAGTATTTTTTTAAGCAAAAAATAAGCAGAGATCTTATTCTCCTGCCCACTACAGCTTAGTTCTCTTTTTTATTTGGGATGTATGATGTGAGACCCTTCATATATAACATATGTATGCTTAAGACCTCACAATTATAGCAGAATATACAATTTCTCTGTAATTAATATAGTTAATATGAAGAAATTTGGAATTAATTGATATTTTTGTTTGAAATATATTATTTTGAGATAGGTAGTCCCTTAATTAACATATAAACTATTCATTGACATGATTCTTTTAAAGGCATAAATATGATTCTGATAATAAATACAAAAATAAACTTGTGCTTAAAGATTTTATTTATTCATTAATTAATGAGAGAAGCAGTGAAATATTAGTCTGTTGAAATTTACATATACATAGGCAGATACTAAATACTGAAATAAATTCCTGAGTAGATATAAACCTGGATAATATTTTCAGGGCCACAATCAATTGTATCTCTAGGTCCTAATCTAATGTTTTGATCAACCAGAATACTTAGCTTATTAATTTTTACAGTCACAATCTCTTTTTTTTTGGTTTTTGGGTCACACCCAGCAGTGCTCAGGGGTTACTCCTGACTCCATGCTCAGAAATTGCTCCTGGCAGGCACGGGGGACCATATGGGCCACTGGGATTCGAACCGATAACCTTTTGCATGAAAGGCAAACGCCTTACCTCCATGCTATCTCCCGGGCCCACAGTCACAAATCTCACAGACATGTATAACTTTGAAAGGTATGGCATGCATCATAATGGCATTATTTGGATTTAGTTAAAAGTCTTTTCCAGTTTCTTAAATTTGAAAAATTGAATTATAATGGAGTTGAATTAAAAAAGTAATTTTTATTGTAGCATTTTCCTCACAGGTTGATTTTGTTTTTGGTTCATGGTGGCCTATTAGTACCATGCCTACCAAGAACAGTTTCATTTTTTTGTCTTTTTTTTGTTGTTGTTGTTTTCTTGGGCTACTTCTGGTGATGCTCAGGGTTTATTCCTTGTTCTATGCTCAGTAATTATTCCTGGGTTCTATACTCAGTAATTATTCCTGGCAGGCTTAGGTGACCATATGGAATGCTGATATTGAACATGGTTTGACTGCATGCAAGGCAAGTGCCCTATTAGCTGTGCTAGTGCTCCAGCCCCTCAAGAAAAGATTTTGATACACAGAAGCTGACCCCATTCACCTTTGTTGAATGGACAGAATTTTTTTTTCTTCTGTGAACACTTTACAAATAATACAGTAAAACACATTCTTGGGTTGTTTTCTAAGTGTATGCATGTAGTTCCTGAATCTCCAGATATAAGAAATAAAACTTGGGGAGGGGGGATGTATACATTTCTTTCTCTTGTCTTTAAACTTTTTATAATCAACTATGTACTTCTGAGAGAGGATATGATAAATAAAAGAAGACCCTGCGCTGGGGCAAAGGACTAGTTTCAAACACTGGAACACATGCCTTGTACATGCTAGGCCTTCAATTGGCTCCTTGGTACTGTGTAATCCCTGAACACCTCTTGGTATGATCCTGGCCACCTTTGAGCATTCCAGTTGCTCTTCTGGTATTTGAAATACTTCTAGGCCCAAGTGCCTCATCACATTGGCAGACCAAGGCACTGCAGTCCTAGCATTATATGAATAATGATGGATGAAGTGAATGGCAAACTAGGGCCAGAGAACCAAAAGGTCTGAGGACCTTTGAGAACTTTGCAGGCTTCTGTTATTACAAGATGCTGATCACAACTCTATTAATTATCCTATATATATATTTGTTTTGTTTGGGGGCTATACCCAACAGTGATCAGCACTTACTCCTGGCTCTTTTTTTTTTTTTTTTTTTTTTTTTTTTTTTTTTTTTTTGGTTTTTGTGTCACACCCGGCAGTGCTCAGGGGTTATTCCTGGCTCCATGCTCAGAAATTGCTCCTGGCAGGCACAGGGGACCATATGGGGCACCGGGATTCGAACCGATGACCTTTTGCATGAAAGGCAAACGCCTTACCTCCATGCGTGTTCTTAATGTCTTAACTGACTCATTCATTATTACAAAGAAAAATTAGCATGTAGATTGTGTTATTCTATTAATGTTGAGTTCAGGAGTTTCCCAAATTCATACCAACAGCTAGTCAACAGCAATAAATTTGAAGACATGTATTTCATGATGCAGTGTTAGAATGTAATCTTCATGGAAATGACTATTTGGAATGCTTTTTTCACCATAGGATTTTTGGGTTGGGTTACTTTAAAATTTTTTTCTTTGCATTTACCCTTTCAAAACTTTATTATATGTATCACTTGTCTATCTCATAGCTGAATACTTAGTTTACAATCATTATATAAAATACTCTTATTTTCTTTTCATTATTTCTGTTTGATTGTATGAACGACGACCTTTGACTTTAAAAGTCTCCATAGTTCCGTAAGCCATAGCTACAAGACTTTCGGTGTGTGAAATTAATGGCTATGAGGTCATCAGTGTCTTCTCATCAGCTACACAAATGCTGGATGTTAGTTGCCACTAATTATCTTTGCTGTGGTAACCCATATCCTAGGTGAAGATAATATGAATAGAAAAGACTTTAGCACCACAGAATGATTCATAATCCTCTTATAGGTGTGGTTGAGACTTTCCCTCCTCCTAGACTCTGCTGTTACCACTGAAAAAAATTAGTTCTGTAAACACTTTAAGTCTTGACTCACAGCCTCTTTGCACTTTGTCATCCAATATTTCACATGCTATAACATTTGAGAGAGGAAATCTTGGGACAGAGGTTACCCATAACTCTCATCTAGAACTCTATTAAAGCAGTAGGAGTGTTGGAATGATAGACTTTAAAAAATAATGGAACTTTTTAAGATAAGCATAAATGTTCTGTTAATTCACACTCTAAATAGCTAGTGTGACAGACCAAAAAAAATATTATTATCTAAAGTGAAAAAGAAAAATACTTTCAGTTTAGGCCATAGTAGTATAATGAGGATTAGGGACTGTGAAATGTTCTCAGTTAAAGATGTTATTTAAATGTAATGCATTTAACCTTGAAAAGAAATAGAGGACATGTGTTATGATTTAATTTGTTTTTAAACCCTTGAACCTGAAAGACTGAAGAAGTCTGTAAAATCATTTTGTATACAAAAGCTCTCTATCTAAAAAGTGACTTTGTATGATTTTTAAAAAATGAATGAATAAATAAATTTTATTAAAGTCTTCCTAATGGACAATTTTTCTAGGTAAGATGTGCAGACAGTTTTCAATGTTTGGGCAGTTCAGAATTTGGAGACAAACTATTGAGGTATATTCTAACATAGAAGCTAATTTTTTACTATTTTTTTAGTTGTTTCAGGATCATACCTGGTGATGTCAGGGCTTATTCCTGACAGGATAGGGATCAGTTCTCTCATGACTTGGAAGACCACATGAGGTACTAGAGATAGAAACTCAGTTGCATGCAAGGCAAGTGCCCTACTGGCTATATAGCTCCTTACATTTAAATTCTTGTGCACGCATAGAAAATTTATTCTGGGGTCTCTTTGAATGTCATATAGTTAAAGCGGTCTTATCTACATTGACTCTATCATATGTCCATTTCAGCTGCCTGCAATGTGTACTAGTGCTCTGAGTACACTCCTTTACTTTTATGGAATTATGACTTCGCATTGCATGTTTAGCGGAATTTTTTTTTTTTTTTTTTTTTTTTTGGTTTTAGGGTCACACCCGGCAGCGCTCAGGGATTACTCCTGGCTCTACGCTCAGAAATCGCTCCTGGCAGACACGTGAGGACCATATGGGATGCCGGGATTCGAACCACCAACCTTCTGCATTCAAGGCAAATGCCCCACCTCCATGCTACCTCTCCGGCCCCTGTTTGGTGGAATTTTATACTAAGAGTATTTTCTGTTCCTCTCTTTCCCTAATTGTTTTCAAGTATTAGTCAATTAGACACTGCTGGTGGAATATCAAATTTTATGGATATAACAAGTCTTTAGGAGTTCTAGGAATGACAGAAGAGGTGGACTGGGAAGAACAATGGTGGACACATCTTAAGCAGCAGTTTCAGCTTTGAGTGATGCTGGATGCTGCTGCTTCCTCCTAGTGTTATTGGCTCCTACCATCTCCTATATCAAATCGTCCACTTTCTCATTCATTTATGAGGTCCATAAAAATGCCATCCAATAAATTATTTTCTTCTTATAGTTATTAAAGATGCTTTCTATGGCTGACATAAAATAATTGGGATTTAATAATATATACCTATATTTCTGAGGAGTAGGACTACAAGAACTACAAGAAAAAGTTTTTAACACAAAATGACTCTGCATAGCCATTGAAATGGTCTCCACTGTTTATTCTTCTTTCATTTTAGTACTAAAATGATGTTGAAATTGTGTGTCTAGTTTGTCATTCTCACAGAATAGAACACTATACCAAAACTTTGTCCTAGGGCTTTTGTTTATTTGTTTGTGTATTTTTGGGCCATGCCCGGCATCACTCAGGGGTTACTCCTGGCTCTGCACTCAGGAATCAGTTCTGGCTCACGGAGACTATATGGGATTCTGGAGATCAAATCCAAGCCTATCCCTGGTTGGCAGCATGAAGGACAAATGCCCTATTGCTGTGATAACCACTCCAGCTCAGTCCTACTTAGTTTTTATTTTATTTTATTAAAAATTTTTATTCTGGTCGAAGTGAATTACAATTCTCTCACAGTAATATTTGAGGCACATAGTGACAATAAGTGAGGGGCTTCCCACCACTGGTGTTGTCCTCCCTCCACCCCTGTTTCCAGCATGCATCCACATCTCCCTCCTTTACTCCCAAAATGCTAGAGCAACTGTTCCCCCTTGTACAGCTTGTTGTAGATTGGGTATTGATTCTATTGTCACTGACTTTAGATTTGGTATTCATCTTATCAGTTTTTATTTCCACCAAATGAACATTCAACTATCTGCCCTTTGAACCATCTGGAGGAAGAAGGAAAAAAGAAAAAAGGGAAAAAAGGCACACAAAGAAAAGATAAAAACTAGGAGGAGTTTCTCTAGGTGTTATAATATCAACAAGATAACAAAAAGAATAAAAGTCCTACTTACTTTTGTATTTAACTCAGTTACTTGAAACAGATTAGCATTCAATTGATAATTACTGTTTGTATTAGAAATGTTGAATTTGGGGGCCAGGCGGTGGTGGTGGAGGTAAGGTGCCTGCCTTGCCTGCACTAACCTAGGACAGACCGCGGTTCGATCCCCTGGTTCCCCATATGGTCCCCCGTGCCTGCCAGGAGCGACTTCTGAGCGAATAGCCAGGAGTAACCCCTGAGCGTCACCGGGTGTGGCCCAAAAACCAAAAAAAAAATTGTTGAATTTTCCATTATTAAGCATACAAGAATCAATCAACTATTACAGTAAATTTGATTGACTTGCTACAGTAACTTGATTCATCAAACCCTCTTATAATTAATTACTATGAAGAATAGTAAGATAAGTAAGTCATAATATATATTATTTAGTCTTGAAAAGTTTATAATTTTGTAATCAAGAAAGAATAAAGCAGTTCATATTTATTATGAATTTGAATTTAATAATGAAATATAATTTATTTTTATTTAGTCACAGTTTTTATGGCTTTGATGTTATGATATTGTATAATAAGTTGAAACATTTCTTAAAATTTGCATAGCTCATTCATGGGTTCAAATTAATACTAAATATATAAAAATAGAGTATAGAGTAAAAAACCCCACATACTTATTTAAGTTTCCTGGTGGTTTGATTATACTTGACCATAACCAGGAATAATTGAAATTTAATTAACATTTTATTTTAATGGATTCTGTTTAAAGTAAAAATAGTTTTTGTGTTTTGTACTGGAGTTTGGCTTATTCACAAGTGACTCTATATAGTATGGGTTTTCACGAAAACAGTAATAGCATTGAATAAACCCACAAATTGGAATGAGATAGGAAAATGTAATTACGCCTACATGTACATAGTACTTATTCAAACAGCTAAATTTTTGCAGCTTTATTTATACACTGTAATATTATTAGAAACAGTGAGGACAGAGGTTTACAGCTTTCTCAGGATCTGACTTTATAATGATTTACCAGAAGAAGACTTTTCTAGAGAATAAATTCCACATCAGAGGATGCAGAGATGGGATTTTCTAAAATGTGGAATACATATGAATTTTCTGGAAAAACTATTAACTGTTGCCTGCTCAAGCAAAGAAGCTTGCACCATAAAGTAAATAATTTACATCATCCCACTGCCGAATTCAATTTATATTTTTAAATAATGTAGCAAGGCTTTCACGATGAAGGAAGCTGTATGTTTATTTTCAGTCTACCTGAACCCATTTCACCATAAACTAAAACACTTTGTAGTGTAAGCACTTTGAGCAATTCTGGTTAATGAAGTATCACCTGAGTTCTTGGTAGCATAACATTTTAAAACATTTAGAATAGTAACTGAACTAAATTGAGGAGAAGCATCATTGGGACAGATAGAAGTCATCGTTCTCATCTGTAGGGTAGTCTAATCTCCCTTAGAGGATTCTCAGGACATAGGGTAAAGTTTACTTCTTAATTTTTCAAATGCACAGTGATGCAATTTTGATAATTTCTATGAATATAAGAAATTGAGTTAAGGGCCAGAGAGATTGTACAAAGTGTAGGACATGTGCCTTGCATACAGCTGACTCATGTTCTATCCCTGGCACCTCATATAGTCCCTTCAGCCTATTCGGAGTGATCCCTGAGTGCAGAGTCAGGAGTAACCTCTGAGCACTGTGAGTTAGGGACAATAAATAGATAAATAAATAAATTGAAGGGGCAGGAGCAGTACAGTGAATAGTGCATGTCCTTTATATGTGGCCAGCCCAGGTTTGATCCAGTATCTGGGTGGATACTGGATCAAAATCAGCAAAATTGATTCTGGCCATAAAGCCAGGAATCAGTCTTAAGTGCACTAATGTGCCCCCACCCCCCAAAAAAGACAAAAATGGAAAATAAATTGAGTTAATATCTTCAAAGGAAATATTTTATGATTTAAACTGTATTTTTCAAATGTATGGGTTTTTATGTTTTGAATACTGATAGTATGATATCAGCATATGTGACCATATACATTAACTTAGAAAGTTTCCTAAATTTTCAGAAAATATTCATTCTTTCTTTCCAAATTCATTGATTCAAGACAAATCCTTTACACATAAACCTAGGAAAAGAAGAAAAAGTCTTAACAAGATCCTTATTAAAGCATAATTGAGCAAGATAAGAACTGTTATATATATTTTCCCAATAAGGGGCACACCCAGCAGAACTTGGCCTGGTGGGCTTGGTGGTATTTGAGTCAGTGGGAATTGGGGATCACTAGAAATAGACTAGGTAAAGATTACTAGTGCTTTCAGGAAGCTGGCTGTAAATTCATAACCCCTTTTTGGTCACGTGCAATCTAGGGATGAGGTCTTTTTCACATGAAAACAGGGACCTTTGCTTTTTTATGAAGACTTTAAAGGAAGAATGAAAGGCAGGATGTTGAGCAGAAACATAGATGAGAAGCAGGATTCTTGGCACCATCAAAATTAAAATTGGAAGACATAACTTCAATTTTATTTTATTTTAGGAGCCACACCTGGTGATGCTTAAGGCTGGTTCATTGCTCTGTGTCCAGGGATCACTCCTCATGGTGCTTGGGGATCATATGTGGTGCAGTGATGGAACCATGGTTAGCCATATGCCAGGGCTACATTCTACCGACTATAAAATCTCTCTGGACCCTGAAACTATTATTTTTTTTACTAACAAATGATTTCTTCAATGAATCAAATTATTTTGACGGATATTATTACCAGTCATAAAAACCAGCCAAGAATTTTAGATATTGCAATTCTCTCCTTCTCAGGACATCTTGGGCTTCTTGAAATTGTGGGTAACCTGTGATTACCCTTTGTTAATAGGCTATGAGTATGTGTGATATCACCTTTAGATTCCTGCCCACAAGAGTGTGTTTTGTGTCTCCAGGTGCTCTTCTGCTTTAGCAACTGTTAGGACCTTTTTGTAAAGTTCTAGCCAGAGAATCATTGCATCATAGATGTTCATATTTTCTACAGGGAAGGTAAATGTCCTAGAATATAATTGAATCAATAAAGACTTTATGCAAATGAAAACTACACCTTGGTAGTGCTGTACCATTGGGATTGAGACTATTAAATAGCATCACTTGCACAACTAGCACAGATAGTTGAGCTGGTATTGCTGAATTTATGGATTGATGAAATGATGTAATATGATTTGTTGGGAACTTAAGCTGAAAATTCAAGAAATAATTCATGTTCAAAGTATCTCACAAGTCTACAGAGATAACTGTGGTTTTTGATTTCCAGTCACTATTTTGTTTAACGACTCACTACATATCCAATTCCAGATTATATGACAACCTTTCTGTTGTGCCCAGGGAAATCTATATTCTGGAATCATGAACTGAGTTTGATTTTTATTCTGTCATATATAATCTGTGTATTGTTAAGCTTAAAATCTGACTTTTCTTTAATTTCCTTTGTTCTCCACTGACACAATTTCAGTTCTAACAAAAATTCACCAAAGGACTTAATTTTTGGTGAGAATAAAAGGAGTTAATATAGGTAAAGCACTTGACTTTGTATTCTCCTAAGTGATCAAAAACAAGCAATTAGAGTTACTAATATCCCTGGTTCCCAGTAGCTTTTTTTTTTATGAGAACAGAGATGCAAAGAAAGAGGAAAGGTTAAGTTACAGTGGAAGGACAATCACGCATAAACAGAATTCTCAGTAGTCCCATCGATGATATCTCAGTCTTGAACTTTCAGCAATAAACAAGAAAAACAAAACAGAGCCCATGTACAATTACTTTGTCCCCCAAATCTCCAGATTGTAGTACATACTATTTTTTAGCAGCACATAATATAATCTAATGACATAAGACTTAGGTTACTCCTTAAACATTGAAGGCAAAGTACATTTTTATATATCCATGCACAAGTATATTAGTTTAATTTAACCTCAAAAGTTTCAGTGGTTTGTTTTTCTTAAGGGTTAGTCAGGGGAATAGAGTGAAAAACGGTGTTAGAGTGGCATTTGTTTGCATAGGCCCACCAAAATATGAGGAACCTGG
>PVKC010000069.1:0-30347 GCA_004027635.1 Crocidura indochinensis
ATAAAATATTAGAAAATATTAAAAGGTATATTTTTAAAAGGTGAAAAATGGGTGATTTGCTCTTATCTCTAATTATATAATCATTTTTATATTTGTAACTTTAAGCCTAGAAGAAATTTAATTTACATACAATATTAGAAAATATATATTATTTAAAAGGTGGAAAATGAGTAATATGTGCTTACCACTTTAATTATTTCAATATTTTTATAACTGCATTTTGAAATCTGGAAAAATCTTATTTTTTAAATCCAAGCTATATAAATGATATTCTAGAACTTGAACGTAATCATATTAGTGGTAATAAATTGCAACTATTTCCTTTCCAATATAGCTCAGGAATAAAATAAATATCAATGTGATGGAAATGAAGTCTTGTCATTAGAATTAAGCAATAATATATGGAGGTATAAAACTGAAGTAAGACAAAGACTAATGGTCTCATAAATTGGTTTAGCATGTAAAAGAGACATCTTTCAGACACTTTGGAAAAGAACAGAAACTAAAAGATAGAAAGACATTGGCAGGCAAATCTTTCAACCATTAGGCATCATGTTACCTTAACTCCTTGTTTAGTTTCTCACTAGTTGTGACCACATTCCAGTTTAAAATGATGGACAGCTAAAAATGGGAGACTATTATGATTGTAGCAATGACAGTAATGAGTTAAAAGTAAAAAATAGAGCGTGGATTCTGGCACTAGAGAAATCCAGTAGCAATTCTCCACAGGCAGCAAATAATTTGTTTGAGTGCATAATTAATAGATTTGTCAGAAAGTACTTAGATTGTGAAATATTGCGCGTAGCCCTCTTTCCAGATGGATTAAGATGAATGGGTTCTCCAGCAGCATATGAAACCTCATTGCTCAGCGGCTAGAGAATTGCTGCATCTAGAGTTGTTTGAATCTCTGCTTCTTTTGCGCTCTTCTTTCTCTCTCCTTGGCTGCAGGGGGAGAAAAATGAATGGAATGCTTCTAATTCTGATATTGAATGGTGTCCTTTACCTAAAGGGCATCCAAGCAGACAAAATTAAATCAGATGCTCAATGGGGAAACTTTCCACTAAGCAGGAATTTAAAATAGGGAAATGTATTAACATGTCAAAAAATGGTTAAATTAAGCTGATCTGTGGATCAGAAGGTGTGACTTTTCAGCAACAAACCACGGAGGTATTTCATGTGCAATTGCCTGCTCATTAAAAGGTGACACATGCCTTCTTTACCCTTGGAAATATCCATGTAATACATACCTGAGGGACTCTGATAAAAAAACGTCTGATTTAAAACAGTAACATAAGAATTCAGATTTTATTTCTTTATAGAATATAATAGATTAGAAATAATTGTTAATATCCAACTGAAAAATTCTTACAGAGATGAAGCTTATAGACCTTAATAAAGAGAGAAAGAGCACTGTGAGCTTCTTCGGGTAGTATTCATCATTATTGTGGGAGCTCAGTGTAGTTACAAATAAGAGAAAATGAGATAATTTCACTTTCTAGAATTTCTTTTGTAGTAGAAACTATGTTATGTGTTATGTAATATGCTCTTAAATGCTCTTAATTTCATTTTATTTTTAAGTTTTGCTAAATGTAGATGAAATGGAACATATCACAGCCTCTTACCCAGTGCTGATGCCAAGCCCTCACATTACCCTTTAATTTTCTCTCCTCAGCAGATATTTTGCAGAGTCAAGAAGGTCAAAGAGCCCACTGGTCTCTAGGGGAGGAGATTAGAAAACTGATAGTCATTAGTGGCTTGTAATATTATTTTCCAGGGCACATAACTGTGAATGACATCTAATAAGCATCAAATAAATTGTTGCCATTATTATTTAATCTCCCTGTTGAAAATATTGGCTTATTCCCAATAAACAAAATCAGTGGAGTCTACTGAAGATTAGGTAGTGGAGTCTAACCGAAGTTGGCACTAAAAGTTTATAATTTTGATCATTATTTGTGGAAAATGCCTTTTCCTTTAGCTATTGCTAAGCAAGTGCATTATATATTTAACTAGGAAATTATTGATAAAAGAATAAGAAACTGTGAGGTATTTTTGAAAATATTTTAAGAGAGCTTTTAAAAAATGTATTGCTTTAATTTTGATTTGGTCATTTATTCATCTGTTTTGTATTTTAACAAATACTCAAAATTCTTTTAGGTGTTTAAATACTAAGTTGTGGTAATATAAAATAAATGCTGCACAATATTGCTTTTATCCTACACTTTGAAAAATATATTAGGTGGGACGGAGAGCTAGCATGGAGGTAAGACATTTGCTTTGCATGCAGAAGGACGGTGGTTCGAATCATGGCATTCCATATGGTCCCCTGAGTCTGCCAGGAGCGACTTCTGAGTGCAGAGCCAAGAATAACCCCTGAGCACTGCCAGGTGTGACCCTGCAAATACATATGTTATATATATTTTATATATATATGTATATATATATATATATATATATATATATAAAGTAAGGCACGAAAACAGGACTGGTATCATGACTCCTGATTCTACTGTCATTATTTTTTACTCCTCTGCCTTCATTTAAGCTGCCATGAAGTCTCAGAGATTGAAGAATTAGTAATTAAATGGGGGAGGAGGAAATATTACATAACATCGAAAACTCAATAAATGCTCATGCAAGAAAATTTATTTTAGATAAGGAATGTAATAACTGAAAAGAAGTATTATAAATGTTTTTAAATTAAAACTGGTCATCTGTGATATCTTCATATTTGCTCACTATAGGGAAAATATAAAGATTTACTTTATGAAATATAGTTATCCAATATCATATTTATTTCCCCTGCCTTTTCTGCTAAAGCCAAATGAATTCTGGTTTATTTAAATAAAAATTTTTAGGATATAAAATTCTCAAAATTCTGATAAAATTGCCTGGAATAAAAGTTTTTGATAAATGAAATAAAAATATTTTTGAAATGGATAAAGTATGAGTATTTGATGACTTTTCTGAGTTACTGTAAAGGAAACACTAAATGGCAAGTGAATTCTAATTCTATTTCTCTCAATATATCACAGCAAACTATATGGAAATAAATTCCTATGGTAAGCTAGAAGGAATGGCTTAATGATTTAAAACATCAGGTTTTGCAATGATTAGAAACCATGTAACAGTTGACTTGAATATCAAAACACTTAGCTTAATCTTCCCTTCTTCCAAAATGCCAATAGATTTTCTAATTTAGGACTGTGGTGTGTCTGTGTGTGTGTGTGTGTGTGTGTGTGTGTTTATGTGTTTTTTTTAAATGAAGTGATGCCTTGAAAGAGCAAAATTCAAGGATTTTAAAGAAAGCAAAATTTTATATTAGCATTTAGAATCATTTGTTCTCACAGTGTTCATCTAAAATTTCTATAGTGCACTTGATATAACTTGAAATTTTAGTATTAATTCCTTCTCAAGAAATCGAGCTTAAAATTCAGTGTCCATTTTTAATTAACCCCAGGGAATCTTGAGAAGATGCAATCAGACTAAAAGTTTGCCAGCTATCTATGCCCATTGCACATCTTAAAAATCATATTTTTTCAGTTTAGGGAAGAGATGTTGAAGGTGACAGTTCCTCTTAAAAAAAGTCAAGGTTTAGAGAGACCTTGAAAAAAATCAATAATCATGCAGTGAAATAGTGTCTATGAAGTAAAAATAATTTTTCAACGTAACTATTGTAAATAAAATTTCAAGTATAACCAATTTAGTTGCAAATTGTGTCAAATAAGCATGACTCGGTGCTATAGAAGATATGGAAGCATATTATGTTTTATCCAAATCAGAAATCTATTTTCTCTTTTTACATGTTGAGTCTCATTATGAACTTAGTTTTTAAATCCTATCAAACTTTAAAAATAAAAACAATCAGTCTGGGCCAGGAGAGAGAGAACAGTGGTATTTGCCTTGCAAGCAGCCAATTCAGGAACAAAGGTGGTTGGATCGAATCCCCGTGTTCCATATGGTCCCCCGTGCCTGCCAGGAGCTATTTCTGAGCACCGCCGGGTGTGGCCCCCCCAAAAAAAACAAAAAACAAAACAAACAAAAAACAATCAGTCTAAGAAAACCTTTTTTTCCCCTCACAGTTTCTTTAGCCACTCATCTGTTCTTATGCACTTGGGTTGTTTTCAAATTCTGATTATTGTAAATAGTGCTGTGATGAACTTAAACAAAACCTTATTCAAATATCTTCTATAATGCTTCTATAATTCCAAGTATCAGGCAATATCCATTCATTTTATTTATCAAGCAATACTTTAATAATATTGTCCAAGTAATTCTTAAAGTGTAGAAGAGAATAAGTACATTTAATTTGGTTATTTGAATTTTTTGTACAAGTTTTGTTCCTTAGAAATCGAAATCTCCGTGCCATGAACTCATACTGCTCTACTGATCTTGATAATAATGAATTGCAGCATCCATGTGAGCAGTGGGAAAAGTGAAGTCAGTACTTACAATGAGATTGAAAGGAATCCAAATTACACTTTAGTTAACTTTTTAAAGAAATAAAAGCTTTCTTAGCCATATTGCCATCAATGTTATATCTTAATTCTAGAAAAAACTCTTATAAAATAATGTTGTATATGTCCACTTTTTTAAAAAATCTTTTTAGAAAACTTAAACATTTTAATACAAAATAACATAGAAGATACTTATAAAAATGAGCATTGAAATAATTATTTCATTGTATCCAATCATAATATTGATATTATAAATCATCATCAAAGGGAAAAATGAGACTAGTCTAAAGATCCTCAACAAATTTCTGCTAAATAGGATCCAATACATCATCAAGAAGGTAATTCACCATGAGCAAGTAGATTTCATCGAGGACTGAGGATGGTTTAACATACATAATTCAATCAACAAAATTCACCACGTTAACAAAAATAAAAATAAAAATAACATGATCATATCAATAAATTCAGAGAAAGCATTCATTAATGTCCAATACCCATTCTTGATATAAAAAAGCCTCTTATCAAGATGGGAATGGAAGGAACTTTTTTAATAGAGTCAAGACCATCTACCACAAGCCAATAGCAAATATTATTCTCAATGGAGAAAACTAAAAGCCTTTCCTCAAGAATTTGATACAAAATCCCTCTCATACCACTCCTATTCAACATAGTACTGGAAGTACTTGCTATAATGATTAGGCAAGAAAAAGATATCAAGGGTATCCAGATAGGAAAGGAAGAAGTCAAGCTCTCCTTGTTTTCAGATTACATGATACTATCTTTAGAAAACTAAGAAACTGTCAAAAAGCTTCTAGAAACAATAGATTCCTATAGCAAAGTGGCACCTACAAAATTAACATCCAAAAATCAATGGCCTTCTTACATATCAATAATGATAGAGAAGAAACATTAAAAAAAACAATCCTATTCACATTAGTGCTACACAAAATCAAATGTCCTGGTGTCAACTTAACTAAAGATATGAAAGAAATATGCAAAAGAAACTACAAAAGTCTGCTTCAAGAAATAAGAGGACATATGGAAATGAAGATACATATCCTGCTCATGCAGCAGGTCTAATATCTTAAAATGAAAATACTCTCCAAAGCATTGCACATATTTAATTCAATACCTTTAAAGTTATCCATGACATTCTTCAAGGAAGTGGATCAAAGTCCTGAAATTCATTTAGAACAAAAAACACCCAGGAATAAAGTATTCCTTCAGAAAAGGAATATGGGAAGCTTTAGTTTTCCCAATATTAAATTGAATTACAATGCCATAGTTATTAAACAGCATGGAATTGGAATAAAAACAGATCCTCGGATCAGTGGAATATACTTGAGTATTCAGAGAATGTTTCTCAGACATAAAATGAACTAATCTTTGATAAAGGGGCAAGAAATGCAAAATGGAACAATAAAATATTCTTCAAGTGGCGTTGGCACAACTGCTTAACCACTTGCAAAAAAAGTAAACTCAGACTCCCACTAACACCATCCACATAGGTCAAATATAAATGGATTAAAGATCTTGATATCAGGCCTGGCACCATAAGGTTTATAGAACAACACATAGGTTAAACAATCCATGACATTGAGACTAAAAGAATCTTCAAAGAGGAAACAGCACTCTCCAAACAAGTGGAAGAGAGATAAGCAGATAGGAATATATTAAGCTGAGAAGCTTCTGCACCTCAAAGGAAATAGTGCCTAGGATACAAAAGCCACCCACAGAATGGGAGAAGCCATTCACCCAATACCTATCAGGTAAGATGCAAATATCGAAAATATACAAGGTACTGACAGAATTTAACAAGAAAAAAATCATCTAACCCCATTAAAAATGGGAAGAAAAAATGAACAAATTGTCAAAGAAGAAATACAAATGGCCAAAAGGCATAAGAAAAAATGCTCCACATCACTAATCATCAGGGAGATGCAGTTTAAAACAATAATGAAGTACCATCTCACACACGGAGACTTGCATATATCACAAAGAACAAGCACAATCAGTGCTGGAGGGGATTTAGGAAGAAAGGAACTCTTATTCACTACTGGTGGGAATGCCATCTGGTCCAGCCTTTATGGAGAACAATATGGAGATCCCTCAACAACCTGGAAATTGAGCTCCCATATGATCCAGCTATACAACTCCTAGGGGTATACCCTAGGAACACAATAACACAGTTCAAAAATCCTTTCCTCACACCTATATTATTGCAGCACTATTTACAATAGCCAGACTCTGAAAACAACCAAGATGCCCTTCAAAAGATGAATGGCTAAAGAAAACGTACATATACACAAATAAATATTATGCAGCCTTCAGGAGAGATGAAGTCATGAAATTTTCCTATACTTTGATGTACATAGAATCTATGATGGCCAGTGAAATAAGTCAGAGGGAAAGATATAGTTAAAAAAATATACTCAAATATCTATGAATTTTAAGAAAAATTTAGGGCACTTTGTAATAATGCCCAGAGGAAATAGAGATGCAGACAGGAAGGACTGACTCACAATAAGTAGCTCAGTATAAAGAGGGTGAGTGCAGTTAAGGAAATAACTACACTAACAACTATCATGGCAATCTTAATGAGTGAGAGGAGAAGGACTATCTTTAAACAGGCAGGAGTTGAGAATGAGAAGAGGGGGCATCGGTATTAGGAATGTTGCACTGGTGAATGGGGCTTTCTGTTTATGACTGAAACCTAACTACAATCATGCTTGTAAACATGAGGCTTAAATAAAAATTATATATATACTACATATAAAACTGAACAACCTCATGTAAACAAAATGAGCAACAGCCTATATTCAATGCACAAAGGTCAAATCCAAATGTATTAAAGATCTTCATATCAGACCCATGCCATAAGGTATAGAAGAACACATTGGGTAAAATACTCCCTGACATTAAAAGTAAAGCATCTGGGGCCGGGCGGTGGCGCTGCAGGTAAGGTGCCTGCCTTACCGCACTAGCCTTGGAAGGACCACGGTTCGATCCCCCAGTTCCCATATGGTCCCCCAGGCCAGGGGCGACTTCTGAGCTCATAGCCAGGAGTAACCCCTGAGTGTCACTGGGTGTGGCCCCAAAAAAAAACAAACAAAAAAAAAACAAAAACAAAACAAAACAAAAAAAAGTAAAGCATCTATCTTCAAGAAGAAAACACCAGTTTCCAAACAAGTAGAAGCAGAGATAAAACAAGTGTGACAATATTAAGTTTGTAAGTTTCTGCACCTCACAAAAATAGTAAGAAACACAGGCAACAAACAGAATGGGAGAAATTGTTACCCAATACCCATCACATAAAAAGCTAACATCTTAGAGTAATAAGGTATAGACATAACTTAAAAAAATAACATATCAAAAAATGGGGAGAAGAAATGAATAGACACTTCCTTAAATAAGAAATACAAATGATTAAAAGATACGTAAAAATGCTCCACACCAAGAGTCATCAGTGAGATGTGAATCAAAACAACAATGGCGTATCATCTCATGCCAGAGAGAATGACACCCATCTCGAAGAAAATGAGCATTCAGTGTTGACAGGGATGTGAGAGAAAAGAACACTCATTCACTGGTGGTGGGAAAGCTGTCTAGTCCACAAAATTGAGCTTCCATATGATCTAGATATAATTATCCTAAGGATATACCACAGAAAGGCAAAAATACAATACAAAAATGCCATCTGCACACCTTTATTCATTGCAGCACTGTTTACAATAGCCTGAATCTGATTCCTGACAATAGATGAGTATCTAAGGAAACTCTGCTACATGTACACAATAGAATATTATGGAGCCATCAGGAAAAATGAACTCATGAAATTTTCCTATACATGGATTGACATGGAAACTATTATGATGAGTGAACTAAGACAGAGGGAGAGATATAGAAAATAGTCTCACTTATCTGTGGGGTTTAAGAAAAATAAAAGACAGTATTGTTATAATACCCAGAGACAATAGAGATGAGGGCTGGAGTGACTGGTTCACAAAGAGTATTGAGTTCAGTTTGAGAAATAACTACACTAATAACTATCAAAACAATGGTAGTGAGTGAGAGAACTATACAATTTTTCTAGATCAATATGGCTATATTTTTATTCACATTTTGGGGCTATTATTTTTGTGTTCATCTTACTTTAGAATTATGCTATCTTCATGATAAATTCTTTAATCATTATGAATATTACATTTTCCAATGTATATTTAATTTATCCTATTCAACTTTAACTTTAATATTTGCATGTTATAATATTTCTATTATTTGAGCCATTTTTAATTTTATACTCTAGGCAAGTTCAAATTTCTCCACATGTTAATTATTTATTTTATCCCACTTTACCCTTAAGAAATATCTTTTAAATATTCTTATCATATCATACCTCTTAATAGTCATCAGTTATTTCTAAGTTTTCCAGTTACTAGTTTGGTTCTGAAAAAATTTTTATGTTGTTAATATTCTAAAATTTTAGTTTAGCCGAACATAGACTTTTAAGTTCTTTTCATCTTTATTTGAAGACATGTGTTCATTCTCTCATGATCTCTGAATTTAGTCTTAAGTATCTTCTGTTTCTAATGTTTCTTTTATTGTAGGTAATTTATTTTTTTACTTGGTTATATTTAAAACATTTATCTTCAACTTACGTGGTTTTTCTCTGTGAAAAAGCTCATATATATGTCTGACTTAATTTGGATATATTACTATTGATTGTTCTTTGGAATTAAATCCAGAGTCACATGTCTTTGTAATAAAACCATCACTTACTATTTTTAAATTACCTTCTCTTTTCAGTCTTTCTATTTAATAATTTTGGAGAATGTTGGTATTAATTTGTAGCTAATATGTTAATACTCCATGCATTAAACTTTCATTATACAAATTTTATTTGGGGGGACTAAATTCTGTATAACTTTTTATCAGTTCATTAATCCATTGATTATATCTAAAATTTCATTTATTTTTATTTTAAGCATTTTATTTTTTATTCAATTTTATGCTCACCTATTTTAATAGCAATATTTTGTGTCATTATTAAACTTAGATAGTAGAAGAGGCCTTGATCATCTACTTAAATTGTACAATAAACTTTTACTTAAAATTAAGGACCCATCTATTGGGAAAAGACCTAGACGCATCTATTTTAGCTGTACAGTAAACTTGAACTTCCTAAGCATTAAGTGTTGTATGCAAATATTTTATATTCTAATCAAGAAAATTTGAGCTAAGGATAAATCCACTTTTCTGCCAAGAATAAAAATTAATTAAAAGTTTTATTTGAATTCCCTGCTAACCAGTGATGAACATTTTTTTTCATATGCTTCATGGTTACCTTTATTTATCTTTGAGAAAGTATCTGTTAATAGAATTCTCCCATTTGGTAATGCTTGCTTTTCTGTTGTTGATGAGTTTTAAGTGTTCTTTAATATTAGGTTGTTGTCTAATGGGTAATGTGAGAATATATTTTTCCAAACAGCAGTGTACCTTTTTTTTTTATTTTAGACCTAATTTCTTTCATAGTGTGGAAGTTTGTTAGATTGAGGTAACACCATTTGTTTCTTTCCACTTCTGTTTTCTTTGCAAGTGCAGTTATATCATTGAAGATTCTACTAAAATGCATTCTTCATTGTATTTTACAATAAAACATTAGATATCTGGGTAATTCGCTTTTAATTGACATTTATAAATAGTATAAGGTAGTGGTCCAAAACTGCAAACTACTTTTGGTTTTATTGTTGTTATTTGCAACTAGTTATCTAAATTTTGGAGTTTTTTTGTTTGCTTGTTTTTAGTTGTTATTTTTGGGTTCACACCCAGCCACATTCAGGGGTTACTCCTGGCTCTGAGCTCAAAATTACGCCTAGCCAGCTTGAGGGATGATATGGGAGGCCAAGTATAAAACCTGGGTAGGCCGGGTACAGGACAGATGCCCTACCCTTTGTACTATTGCTGCAATGACCTCAAACTATCTTATCAGAATTATTTGTTGCTTCACTACATGCTCTTAGTCCCCTTGTTATAAATTAACTTACCCATGGATCTGGCAATTTATCACTGGGATCTCAGTTCTATTACTTTCTTCCTATAGTTTGTATTTTTTTTTTAAACGGCATCTAGCTGTTCTCAGTCTTACTCTTGCCTCAGCACTTATTTTTCCCTTCTGGAGATGCTCACAGGGCCATATGGGGTCTCAGGGATTGAAATCACATGAAAAAGCAACTGCTATACATGCTGTATTTATCTCTCTGGACCCTCCAGTGCCATAGTTTAATTTCTATTGACTTGTAGTAAAGAAAAAGATCTTGGAAGGCAATGCTTCCTATCATTTTTCTTAGTATTGTTTTGGTTAAACTAAATATTTTTGTTCCCATACAAATTTTATAAGTAATATTGACAACAAGTTTGTTTCTTATTTTTCTGGAAGAACAAGGCAATGACAGGTAGAGAGTCTACTTCGAAAGATTGGAACGACTCACCATTGATCCCATCCATTCTGGAAATTTTATTTATTTTAATATTTTGATAACAATTTTATCTGAATTTTACTTCCTTCTGTCTTAGTCTCAAGAAATTATCAGGCTTTAGAAATGTATCAATTTCTTCTAGGTTCTCCAATGTAAAGGAATAAACTGTGTCAATAATCTCATAGATTTTCTTTCTGAATTTTATCTGAAATTCCTATTGTTTGATATATATTTCATTTACCATTGTTTTCTCTTTTCTTTATTGTGAATCTTGAGGGTGGGGGTTGTCTGTTTTACTGACCATTTAAAAAACTGATGTTGTTTTTATCAATGCTTTGAATTGTCCATTTGATTTATATAGTTTTGATTTATTATCTAAAATTTAATATATCCTTTCTTACTTTGAATTTCCTTTGCTGATATTTTATAGTTTCTTAAGAGGTGAGACTTGGTAGTTTATTTGTGCTTTTTTTTTCTGGTGAACACTTGCAGTACTTTAAACTTTCTTCTTAGTGCATCTTTTACCATGCTCAGATCTTCCCATTTGTATCAAGGAATTCTTGTTGATTTTTGAAATTAACAAAAACAATATTTTTATTTTCTCTTTCTCTGAATGGTTAATTAGCAGTATACTCAACTTAAACATTTTGGAACTTTCTAACTTTCTATTTGTGGTTTATTTTTAATCTAAAGTTTTATAATCTGGGAGGATATAAGATTTCTATTTATTTAATATCATGTAGACTTGTTTTGATGTCTAGCTTTGACTTCTAGGGAATGGCAATCTCTATAGATATCTATTAAATTCACTTTTTCTATTTCATCCATCAAGGCTGCTGTTTCCTTCTTGATTCCCTGTCGAGTTGATATATCCAGTTGTGGGAGTATAGCATTAAAATACCCTACCTCTATTGTATTTATGTTGATATTTTCCTTAAAGCCTTGTAAGTAGATGTTTTTTGTATTTTGACAATTCTTAATTTGAGTATATATAATTATAATACGTTATATTATATAATACATTATATATAGAATACATTATTTTATATAACATAAAATTACATATAGTATATTATGTGTACTATATAATTATATATATATAGATTTTTGTAATGTCCATCTCTATTATTTTGACCTTTCTTGTAGCTTTTTTTCCTGCTATATGTATATTTGCTTTGATTGTATGATTGTTTTCTAGTCTTTTGTCTATATTTAGTATAATGAATAGAATCTCTTGTAAGTAGCAGATGTTTGTATTCAGGTATTTTATTTTAATCCATTCAGTAGTGTTTTGCCTTTTGATAGACAAGAACTTGAAATTTAACTAACTAAATAAAATTATGCCATTTAATGTCATCTTTATGCATGAGCACTGGGATTCTTGTAGTTAGCCTTTTATTTGATATCTTTCAGTGATTCCTATAGTGCTGGTGTAAGCTAAGAATTTTTTTATCTGGTTTTATTTTTGTCAATAAAATTCTGTAATGTACCATTAAATTGGAATGACAACTTAAATGGCATAAAATGATCTTATTTGAATGGCTTTTTCATTCAATGTATTGGACCTTTCATTCAACATATCCATTGTGATTTTTAAATTTTTTGTTGTTAGGCCACAACCGGGTATTCAGGGAATACCCTTGACTCTGGCCTAGCTTTGAAATCCCTCTTGCTGTTTAAGATGACCATTTAGGATGTTAGTGACTTAACTCTGGTCAGTTGTGTGCAAGGTAAGCACCCTACCTGTCACTCAGTGTAGATCTGTTGTGATTGTTATGGGGGCCTCTCTCTGGGTGATTTAGGAATTTGTTCTTACTGCTTTGAGGATAGTAACTCAGTGTGCTAAGGTATTTTGATTCTAGAAATAAAAGGCTTGCTGTTCCACTTGCATCATTGATTCAATGGAAATATATAAGGATAGTGAAAATGCACAAGACATCTGGAATGCTAGTGGACCCTGTCCTGCCCATTTCAGGTATAGAGTAGGGGTTGGGTGGGGTAGGTCAGCAGGAACAGAATATTCTTTTTTATTTTTATTTTGGTTTTTGGGCCATACACAGTGGCGCTCAGAGTCACTCCTTGCTATGCATTCAGAAATCACTCCTGGCTCGGGTGGACCATATGGGTGCTGGGGATCAAATCCAGGTTTGTCCTGGGTAGCCAACGTGCAAGGCAAATAGCTCCAGCCCCAACATAATATTTCTTTCCAAGAGTGTAATTAAATCCTTATGTATCTTCACTTAACTTTTTCTCTTTTACATTAAGAGCACTGGGCTATAATCACATCAGCTTCAATTGTAGGCCCAATCACTTTATCTTTTAAGATCAGGTAACAGATTCTTGAATCAGGCTACAGAGTATGACTTACAAATATTATAGGATTACTATAAAACAGTTCTATCATTCTACTCTGATAAACACTATCATTTACTCAGATATACCCTCCCCACAAAACCATGTACATGTACACAGACATATATTCACAAAAGAAAATTTTTTTCAACTACTCTCTCTTCTTTTAGATTTCAAAAAAGATTAGGAAACGGATCTGGAGACTATGGTAGAAGGTATCGGTACGTACTTTGATGAGGGGTGTGATGCAGTAAAATTAAATGTCTAAATGCATTACAATTTTAATAGTACTGAAAACTATGTTAACTTGATTTTTTAAATAAAAAAAAACAGGGGCATTTGTCTTGCACACCGTGGACTCAGGACAGACCTGGGTTCGATCCTCAGTGTCCTATATGGTCCCCCAAGTCAGGAGCAATTTTTGAGCACCTAGCCAGGAGTAACCCCTGAGCATCACTGGGTGTGACCCAAAAGCCAAATAAGAAATAAAAAAGCATGCATCTATGGATTAATTCAGAGTTCAGCTAAGATAGGTTCTATAGTTTCTGTTTGATAAAATGGTTATGTTTCTAAAATTTTTAAGCATACATGCACATATATAGATACAATCAATAGGGTTTCTCATGTGTGATTTTTCCACATAACATGCTGAATAACAATCAACTTCTACAGAACTATTTTAAATGTTAAGAATTCACAACATCATTACATGCTTGTATAACTACAACTTTTAGAAAGTTCTTCTTACTCTAAGCAAAATATGCGTGCCTATAACTTTGATCAATTGGCTCACATTCTTGCTTTGGGCTATTTAATTGCTGGTAGAGATTTTAGTTGCTTCCCTAAAGGCAGAAGACTTAATGTTTTGTAACTACTATTGATCTTTGACCAGCATTGGCCTGTAGCTGGGCAGCTAGATAATTTATTTCTCTTTGAGGTACTCTGATGCTATTTCTGGTATATATTTTTGTTTCATTTCTTGAAGATTTCATTTCTTTTTGTGAAGAAATTTTGAACATTTTTTCATATGGAGATGCTGTATGGACTATATTTTTAAAGTAGATGCCAATTAGTTTTTAATTATTAAGTGTGAAGGTGAGAGGGCAGAGACATATATTTACAGCAGAGATAAAAGATTGAGAAATGTAAATAAACTATTATGAAAATCTTAGTAACATTATGTTATTAATGTTAATTAATATTAATAGTATATAATGTATGATGTTAATTAATATTAAATTAGAAAACTAAGTAATAGAATTAGTTGCCAAGAAAGGTGATATAATGACCATCACTAGAAAGTATTGAAAGCAGAATGCCATAGGAAATGAAGGTTTACAAGTAGTTCTATATTTTATCATCATATGTGAATGTTTACAAAGGCATCTTCTTCAGTATATTTGAAGTTTCAGTGATTTTATAGTCTAAGAAAATTAATATAAATATTTGGTTGAGCCCTTCTTCAGTAATATTTTTAAATTGTTATAAAATAGAAATTTTAGTGTTCAACTTAATCCCCTGGAAATAATTATAAAAAGAGCACAACATATTTAACATAACTTTATTTTTGGAAGTATATAAAATATAATGTAAGTATAAAAATATCGATCAGTGTCTAGAGCCTGGTGACACATTACAGCAGATAGGGCATTTGCTTGGCAAAAATACACCTTTGATTCCTAGATCATTGCTAGGACTAATCCCTGAGTGTAGAATCAGAAATAATCCCTTAGCATCTCAGAGTGTCACCAAAAAAACAACAAAAAATGTATAATGTAATGTTTGGATAATATAAAGGACATGAATGTAAAGACATAGTAGTCAAACAGTAAACTTGTATACAAAGTAAAAAATAGCATAGAAAAATTTTACAGTGATATTTGATTTAAACAATGGTCTTTAGTTGCATACAGAATATTATTTCGACTACATTAAAATGGTGAAGACCTATCAGAAAGAAATATTATTTTAACATACCAATTTCTCTACTCTGAGCAAATGGGAAGGTCAGATAAAATTGCATGAAAATAAACGTAAAAATAAAGTTTTAGTAAATTTAAAGTTAAATAAAAGTGAGAAAAATAACATATGTGAGAGGACTTAAAATCCTGTATTAATGAGGTGGAGCTAGAGATAAGCTTGCAAGCGCTAGCCAAGGAAGGAACGTGGTTAGATCCCCCAGCGTCCTATATGGTTCCCCCAAAGCCAGGGGCAATTTCTGAGCGTTTAGCCAGGAGTAACCTCTGAGCATCAAATGGGTGTGGCCTGAAAAAAAAAACAAATAAACAAAAAATCCTGCACTAATAAATTCTAAATTCTGATTATAAGAACTTAAACTTTAATGTTCCTACTGTTAGGAATGTTTCTTGAATTAGTAGCTTTGCCAAATTAAAATGTTTGGAAACACTTCAGAAATTAAGAATAGATACCATTTGGGCCGGAGAGATAGCAAGGAGGTAAGGCATTTGCCTTTCATGCAGAAGGTCGGTGGTTCGAATCCGGCATCCCATATGGTCCCCTGAGCCTGCCAGGAGTGATTTCTGAGCATAGAGCCAGGAGTAACCCCTGAGCACTGCCAGGTGTGACCCAAAAACCAAAAAGAAAAAAAAAAGAATAGATATCATTTGACTTTATATTGTCACTTCTTGACATCTACTCTCTCATGACAGCACAAAACACTAATCCAATATAATGCAATAGGATGTTAGCACACATTATTAATCACAAATCATTTATAATAGTAAGATCTGGAAACAACCTGAATTCCCAGCCAAATAAGTGGCTAATACCACTTTCCCATGAGAAGAGATGAAAAATTTTGCACACACACAACTGGCTAGCCACTTGCAAAAAATTGAACTTAGACCCCCAGCTAACATCATGTATGAAGATAAAATCCAAATGGACCAAAGACCCTGATATCAGACCTGAAACCATAAAATACATAGAACGACACGTAGGCAAAACACTCCATGACATTGAGACTACAGGCATATTCAAGGAGGAAAATGCACTCTCCAAGCAGGTGAAAAATTTTGCAAATTTGCTTCAATTTTAATGAGATTGAAAGGAGTCTGAAGTAAATCAGAAAGAATGAAATTAAAAATAACGACAACGAATGGAGTAATTCCTAATGGAATGATCTCTGTGTGTGGTAATTATAATTAAGACCTAAGATCTTCAAGGGTGGGAATAGGGGAAAGGGAGTTGATTTTATTATTAAGATGGTAATAGGTTCTAGGAATACTATGAGTATGGCATAGCCCTCTTTGGTGGTGGGTGTGTTGTAGCAGTCTTGCAATTATAAAACAGAAATACTTATTCTATTATTAACATTAATTAAATTATTTTTAAAGATAAATTAATTTTTTATTTTTATTACAATTTGATAATTTTATCAAAACTCTTTTATTACTTCTTTTAAAAATATATTCAATTCACTTCAAAGAAAGAAAAATGACTCCCATTTATTTAAGATTCTCTTTATGTAGACATTAGTATAGTTACACTGTGGAGTTTATGGATTTTAAGAGAAAATGCTGGAAGTAAAATAAAGATATTTCTTTACCTTGATCCTAAAGCATTTTTTTATTTACCACTATCACACTTTAGTTTTTTTTAAGTGGTTTTCCTTCCCTGTATTTTTAACACTATTCTGTTGTTCTTAGTTCTCTGTACAAAAATTTTTGAAACAGAAACATAAAAGGACTTGAAGACTCTATTCAGTAATTTTTCTTTCAGTTACTCAAACCAAACATTGATTCAAGGGTTCCTTACATTGTAACCTTACTTTCTTCCATTGTATAGATTTCACAAACTCAGGCACCATACCTCTACTCCCGTGCAGATGGGTCTTATGCAAGCTAGCAGCAAAGAAATAATAAACCAAGCCTGAGGAGAGAATAATGGAGTCAGTGGCTTCTTGTGTTTTCTCCCTGTGTTTTCTTCCAGAGCCCAAACCATAACTACTTCTTTATTAACCCAATACCCATAAACTAAGAGTGGTAAAGTCAAGTAATCAGGTGGGTTTCTACACATCAAAAGAGAGATTTATAGGAAAGAGGAAGATGGGGGATATTCCCCTGCCCTGGGCCAATAGCTGGATGTCATCTTATAATTCCACCCTTTCTTTTTATTGGTTTGGTTTTTTTTGTTTGTTTGTTTTGTTTTGTTTTTTGTATTTTTTGTTTTTCAGGCCACACCCGTTTGATGCTCAGGGGTTATTCCTGGCTAAGCACTCAGAAATTGACCCTGACTTGGGAGGACCATATGGGATGCCCAGGGGATCAAAATGCGGTCCTGATCCTTGGCTAGCGCTTGCAAGGCAGACACCTTACCTCTAGCGCCACCTTGCCGGCCCTCCACCCTTTCTTTTTAAAACAAAACAAAACAAAAGAATAAATTACATAAGTTTAGAACTCCAGATCAGAACTTATCAAAGTGGTTATTATTTGCAATAGTCACAGTAAAAGTTGACTATATATAGAAGTGTAAAGGTCAGATTGTGCATACATATTCTCAAAACAATCAATTTTTCCCTAATTTTAACTAATACATACCACAAAACTTCTTCATAGAGTCTCTGAACATAAAAATGAGAACCTTTCTGCAGATGCACTTAGTTTGAAAATATTTAACATTATTATACTGATGTTGTAATACGAGTCAAGAACATCCAAGTTTCTTTTCCATAAACTTTGGCTTCTATCCCATTCAGAGACCTCGATAAGGTGCTGCAGGTTGGGGGCCGAAGTCCTCACACAAAATCCCTTTGGTATAAGAAATATGGTGGCCTCAGCCACAGGGCCACTGCTAAGTCTTCAGCTCTCCACCCCTTCACTGCTTACTTATGTCCTGAAGTGGTCTCCGCCACATTCAGAACAGGGGCCATGTGCACTGATGTTCCAGTGATGGGCACTGCACACAGTCTAGTTCAAGGAGGCTAATCTGGTGATGATTAGCTGTCAGAGGGTCAGGGCACTCACCATCATTGTTGGGGTCTTCTCAGTTTCCTGGGTCCTGATTTTCTGTTCGAATACCTGTTGTAAAAACAAACAAAACAAAACAAAATAAACCCACAGTTTCTGAGATCACTCCAGGCACTGTATTTCTACCCCCATATGGATTGGTCTGAAAATGCAGGGTAATAGCGAAGAAATAATAAAACAAGCTAGTCAAAAAGAGATGATCATGGTGTTCGTGGCCTTTTGCTTCTTGGTCTTTGCCTGAGCCAAAGGCCAAAACTGCCTATTTCGTTATTAAACCAATATCTACGTATTTCCCAGAAAGTAAAACATCCTCTGAAAATAAGACCTACTTACATATTTCTTCTGAGTGAAATATTAGACATATCCCTGTCTCAGAATGACAATTAATTTATGATAAAATGGTTGCTAGGACCTCCCTTACTGGCTACTGTAGGATTTACAGTTTGTCTGGTTTGTGTTGACAACTACAGTACTACCGTTCTGTATGCAGGTAATGCATTTCTTTTATTTTCATTTAACAATAAATGTGTACCATGTTCTTCATGGAAAAATAAGACAACCCTGAAAATAAAATCTAACTTATCTTTGGGAGCAAAAATTAATATAAGATACTGTCTTATTTTCTGGGAAACAAGGTATACACCGGGATGTGGAAAGTCAAGTAATCCAGGTGGACTTCTACATATCTAAAGAGAAATTTATGGGAAAGAGAAATATTGCTTTGGGCCAAAAGCTTGGTATTATTTGACACTTCCTGAAGTATAGTGTTTCTGTATAAGTTTAGGTAATTAGTTTATTGAAAATTGGATGAACTATAAATGTATTTAGCAATAAATTTAAAAGATGTCTTTCTTAAAAGAAAGTGAAAAAATCAGAGTAGGAAAATGTTTAAGCTACAGTTATCTGGATTTTTTTTAAACTTTGCATGGCACATTACTATTATATTTCTACTCTCAGTGAACAGGCTAAGGATTTAATGATCCATGATGACAATATGTGTTGGCAACATCTGTTCACAAGGTGCTGATGACTCAGGTAGATTTTCTTATGAGGGTTTGTGAACAATTGTCTGAGGCTGGCAAGACTTCATTAGAATAAAAGAATATTTCTTAAGAGAAACCAGAGAATTAGACTCCATTAGGCTAAAAACATTCCACTGAATGTATACAAAAATCTAAATTTGCAAACACAATGAGAGACTCCAGTACATGTTTTCTAATGTTCTCCTCCAGTGAATTTGAGATAAGATTTTTTGGCTGCTTATTCCATATTTTAGAAATTTCACTGTTTAAAGTGTCTCTAATACTGTGAGTGCTGTCTTGAATATATGAGATAATTCTGGGGAAAGTAACAGCAGACTAAGAATAAAAATTCATTGATTTCAATTGGGTGCATTCACTAAATAGCTTTGTAACTCTGGGTAAATTCAGTTTACTTAATGAGAACCTCAGCTCCTTTTTTTTCTTTAAAATCAACATGAGAAATAAATAACTGCAGGGTTGTGAAGAAAACGAAAAAGAAAATATCACTGCTAGTGTGAAGCAAACTTTTTCAGCATTTGTAGAAAAGAGTATCGAGATTTCACAAGAAATTGTATAGATGTCCAAAATATTCAATATCCAATTATAGTAAAAAACATCTTGTAGTTTCACAATTAAATATATATATGAACATTATAAAGCACTAAAATTGTCTTAGCTAAGGTAACATGATTCCAATAGTTTTACGTTTAGTTTTGATATATAGATTTTACATCTCACCACCATCAAAGTGCTCAAGACTTTCATTCCTTCATTAACATCCTTGTATTGCTACTATGTATTCTCCTCACCCCTAACTCCAGTTTTTATTAACTCAGAATCACAATCAATTCTGTAATTTAAGTCTAAATAAAATGATCAACTTAAATATATAAAGTTCATCTACTTTTATTGGACAGCTCTTTACTATAGTCAAGCACATCAAGTTACAAGAAATGCACTGGAAATACTCATATTGGCATATAAAGAAACAGAGCAAGGAAATAGACATAATCTAATTAAATTGAACCCTAGACTGTGACAATTAAACAGATGGTACCTAAAGAGGTTGGATTAAGTGAAAGTGGACAGGAAGGGCTCTATAAACAATGCCAGATGATAGATGTGATGTGTAAAATTAAACCAAAAATATTAAATCACTAAATGTACTCTCAGAAACCTATTTCAATAAACAAATTTTAAACAATCAACATAAGTACTAAATTATAAATTTAAAAAGGCTGATACAAAGATTATTTGTCATCTAACTAAAGCTAAGTGGTAGTGCTGACACAAAAGTAAAACATGGGTTCTGTCTCCCTGGTTAGATATCATATTCAGATAGCTATGTTTCAGTCACTTTATATTGAGCTTTATTCTTTCAATTATCCTAATGTGTAAAACCACCTCAAATCTGTAAGATGACATGAATTCCGTCTTTTGGTATATTCTGATCTGCCTAGAGCACATACTTACTTCTTCATCGGTCACAGTGTTAGGGTGAATCAAACTTTCTAATTGTCTAATTATTTTACTGCCATAGTTTTTAGGTCAATTATTCCTAAAAAGTCATGACTTTAGGGAATTAAAGAGGATAAAATTGATACCGGAAAATGAAAAAAACAGAAGATTTTCATTTATTGCACTTATCAACTGTTTATAGCTAATCATATTCTAATATCACCCCTTTATAAATTAATTACCAATAAGTACTAATGTTCTTTCACCACAGTCAGTTGTATTTACATTGGTCATCGCTGTTATAAGGTTTAGATCTAAGGACTTGTTTTTATTCAGATTTGTCTATTCTTTTATTCCCTTTATATCTCACATATGAGTAAAGTCACCCAGAACAACACCAAGGTCCCGTGAATATAGTACATAATGGAATACTACCTTGTGAAAAGAAAGAATAAAATCCTGTCTTGTATAACAATATATATGATACCAGAGTGGTCCGACTGAATAAATAAATAAGAAGTAGAAAAAACTGTTTTCACATTTTATGCCAGTAGACTGAAATGAACTGAGATACCTTTTAAACATCCAGTTCATGGGGCCTGGGAGATAGCATGGAGGTAAGGCGTTTGCCTTTCATGCAAAAGGTCATCGGTTTGAATCCCGGTGCCCCATATGGTCCCCCGTGCCTGCCAGGAGCAATTTCTGAGCATGGAACCAGGAGTAACCCCTGAGCACTGCCGGGTGTGACCCCTCCCACCCAAAAAAAAATCCAGTTCATTACAAGGGGACCTGAGCAGTCTGGTGGGGAAGCAAAGGAGGGAAATGCTGGAAACTGGGGTGGAGGGAGGACAACACTGGTGGTAGGATACCCCTGATTCTATGCCACTATGTACTAAAAATATTACTGTGAAGGAGTTGTAATTCACGTTGGTCACAATAAAAAAAAATTCCGAACAGAGTCATTTGTTTAAAGATGGAGTGATTGTACAGCAGATAGTGTGTAGAGAAGGCCAATCTGGATTCTATCTCCAGCATTTGATATATTCCCTGGATCCAGTCAAAAGGAATTCCTGAGTGTAGTCAGAATAATCCTTGAGCATTCCTTCCTGAAATGGAGAGAAACCCAGAGACTTTTCTATTGAGATGATCTTTTTTCTTTTTCATGATAACCTGAATGATTCTCCTAAGACTTAAGGAGAATTCAAAGATAAAATGCCGGATTATCTGTTAGGAGGCTGTTCAATAATTGCCTCTTTTAATAAAACATTAAAATATTCAATAATCACATCTATTCTTAACTAAATGCTAAACACTCTTTGGGAAAGCATTCAATCTTTGCTTTTAGATTGTGTTTGCTTATCCCTATGTTAGAAGCATATCCCCACCAATATACCAGTTAATATAATGGAAAAGCACTGATTTCATATAGTACTTATACTAAATGCTTTCCAAAACAGTAGATTTTTCCCTTTTTGAATAAGATAAGTGTTCATAAAGAATATAAGATAGAAAGTGTTGGTTCTGCATTCTTCCCCCATTAACCAGCACAAATTGCTCCTTGTTGTGGAGGTAAATGCTACTTACTAGAAAGCTCAAAAGGAGTATTTTTTAAATGGTGAAAGACATTAAATCTCTGCTTAGATGTGTTATTCCATTTTGCACAATATGCACTATAAACTAGGGGGAGTTTTAGATATGGCCCTTGAGATAGCAATAAAATTCAGCAGCTTAACCATTAAAAAGCATTTAGAAACTAAATGTTCCTCTAACCTCAGACAATGGCTTATTCTTATCATCCAAACTCGTTAAGATTTAATATTAAGGTTACTATTAATAGTGTTATTTTTTTACATTATTGAGCAACACCCATGGATATTCAGGTCTTATTCCTGATTGCACATTTAAGGATCATCCATGGCATTGTTCAAATCAAAATATGGGTGTTGGGAATTCAACCTGGGCTGCTCATGTGCAAGGAAAGCACCCTGCCTGCTGTATTATAGTTCTTGTCCAATAATTGTTTTTGGGTCACACCCCCTTTTTTTTTTGGGTCACATGCAGCAGCTCTCAGGGGTTACTCCTGGCTCTGTGCTCAGAAATCGCTCCTGGCAGGCATGGAGGACCATTTGAGATATCTGGATTCGAACCACTATTAGTCCTGGATTGGCTGCACGCAAGGCAAACCCCCAACCCAATAATGTCCATTTTAATGTTACCTATAGTTTTGATACCATCCCCAAACAGTTTGGTGTATTTTAATGATTAAAAGTATATGAACTATTTGTTCTCCCTTAATATTCCAGTAAATGAGGCTTCACCTCTGTTCTATTTAAGCTATAGACTATAAAAATTTCACACTGAAATGCATTGTGCTAAAATAAAGAGAAAATATTCTGGATATCTTATATATTGTATTATTTTTTTGCCAAAATTTTTAACATGACCTCACACTACTAAGTATTATTATGTGATACAGCATAATATAAAATAATGTGTTATAATTCTTTAAGATTTATATATAAGATGCAAGTATGAAAAGAGATAAATTTTATTTTTTCATGTTTCTGAGATCACAAAGGCAATGTTCTGTCCTGATAAACACATATAAGTCATGTGTTTTGACACTTGAAACACACTTTAGTCTCTGTTTTATTTATTCATTTGATAAAGATTGTTGTCTCTAGCATAATATAAAAAACAAAACTATAATATTTTTGTATGATTATTATATCATGTATTAGGAATCTGTGGCATTGGTATTAAAAATAAAGACTACGGAGCTGGAGTGATAGAACAGCCATAGGGCATTTGCCTTGCAAGGGCTGACCCAGGAAGGACACAGGTTTGATTCCCGGCATCTCATATGATCCCCCGAGCCTGCCAGGAGCAGTTTCTGAGCACAGAGCCCCTGAAAGTCCCTGGGTATGGCCCCAATCCTTCCTCCCCAATAAACAAACAAACAAAAAAAGAAACAAATAAGAAAAAAAGACTAGGATTATTTTTACTTAAAGAGATCATAGTAAATAAATGACATCTTTTGGGCAAGGTTATTTAGATTTGTATGTTGCTCTGACTAGGTTGATCTTTGGTATAATGTTCTTGTTCATTGAGAAAGCTTAAAGAGCTTTTTTGTTTTTGTTTTATGGACCATACCCAGCAGCACTCAGGGGCTACTTCTGCCTATCTGCTAAGAAATAGCTCCTAGCAGGCACGGGAGACCATATGGAACGCCGGGATTCCAACCAACCACCTTAGGTCCTGGATCTGCTGCTTGCAAGGCAAACGCCTCTGTGCTATCTCTCTGGCCCCTCTATAACAACATTTAAACATGGATAAATTGAAGCTAAACAATCTTTTCTTCTTATTATTATTTACTTATCTATCTTTTGTTGATCTCATTATTGTGGTTTGGCTATCGAAGTGGATGTCTCTATATTTACTTATTTATTTTCTTCTTTTCTTATGTGTACTGCCACATTTCTATCTCAAAACCATGGCCTTTATATGGCACTTTTTTTTTTGAATGCTCACTGGATTATTTATTTGTTTCTCAAACTAAGGATGACCCATTCCCGGAGTATTTAATCCCTTTATTTATTTTTTTTATCTTTTTTTTCTCTTCTATTTTTCCCTCTCTCTCCAGGTTATTAATTTTCTCTTTTTCAAACAAAACCACATAGCTTGAACTAACTATTTCCCCCTCCCAATTAGGAGGGAAAAAGGGGGTAACCAACACCAAACAGGTGTAAGACCACTAAGTAGTAAGCTAGACACAAGGAGGACCACTTGCTTTAGCAACCCCAGGGGTTAGGGAAGAAGATATGGAAAGTAGGATGGGAATGGAGGTGGAGGGAGGACAATTTGGTGATGGGAGTTCCCCTGATTTATGTTTATTTGTATCTAAAATATGATTGTCAACATATTTAAGTCAATATGATTAAAATAAAAATTATATATATAAAAAATTGAAGCTAAAGTCACCTTAAAAGATGAAACACCATTGACTAAACAAAGATAAACAAATGGGACTATATAAAAGATAAAGCAAAGATAAACAAGTTGGTACTAATAAAACAACATGGAATATGATCAGATCAATGGAATAGACTTGAGAATTTAGAGAATAATCGTCAGACATACAATTAATTAATATTTGGTTAAGGGGCGGGAAACAAAAAGTGGAACAAAGAAAATATCTTCAGCATGTAACATTGGGACAATTCATCTACATGCAAAACAGCAAATTAAGATCTCTAACATCATGTACAAAGGTCAAATCAAAATGAATTAAATACTTTGAAATCATACCTGAAAATATAAAGTTTATAGAAGGAAAGATTCCATAAAATTGAGACTAAGAGCATCTTCAAGAAGGAGACAACACTGTCCAAGCAAGTAGAAGCAAAGATAAACAAATAATGTGACTACTTAAACTGAGAAGCTTCTGCACTTCAAAGATAACAGTTATTAGGATACAGACTACACACTGAATAGAATAATCTTTTTACCCCATTCTAATCTGATTAGGGGTTGATATATATCATCACTAGGATATATAAGGCACTCATGGATCTTAACAAGAAAAACAAACAAACATCTTAGCTAAAGTATTGAACAGATGTTTTCTCAAGAAAGTACAGATGCCTAAAAGACACATGAAAAAATGCTCCACATCATTAAAAAATCAGGAAAATGAAATTCAGAATAAAATGAGATATCATTTTACACCACCAAAACTGGCAAGCATCAAAAAGAACAAGAATAACCAGTGCAGGTGAAGATGAAGGAAGAAAGGGAATGTTGCTGGGTATTTTGACTGGTCTGGCTTTATTGGGAAAACCATATGGGCATTCCTCAAAAACTGGAATAGATAAAGCAATGTAATTCTTGGGAATATACCTCTGAAGTCTAAAAACACAATACAGAAAAGACCACTCCTATGTTCATTGCAGGATTATTCACAATGGCCATGTTCTGGAAACAACCCAAGTTTTTGAGAAAAAAAATTTGTATATAAAAAAACATGGTATATCTACACAATGAAATACTATGCAACTGTTAGGAAAAAATAAAGCCAGGAAATGTGCTTATATATAGGTGGATATGGAAATATTTGGCTGGATAGACATACTATGTTGAATTGACCAGAGTCATGGGGATAGAGATATTCTGATTGCACTCGCATTTGTAGTATATAAAAAAGATAGTATGTTAATAATATCCAAAAATAATAGAGGTAAGGGGCATGGTAGAATGCTAACCACGAATAGCAAGCCAATTGCAAGTAGGGCAAAAAAGGGACAGCTATGACAATGATAGTTAGAAATTCTTAATCTTTATAAAAGACTGATTACAACAACAGTGATGGAACAGAACTAGAACTGTTAAGACTATTCCTAGACTTCGTCCTATGACCTGTGTAAATACCAAGATCTCAAATTAGAGAGGTCTGATTACAACATCCACAACTCTGCGGAAAGATTCCTCACACCATAAGCACCACAAAAGGACCTTAGGGTGTGAAAAAGAGTGTGTACAGAGCCTGTAGTGGTTCTCCTGACAGTTTGCTTCAAGGGCAGAAAAACTCGAAATCTCTTAGGCCAAGGGAATTCCCTTTCTAAATTCCCCAATAGTTACTAAACCTTTGTGAAAGATAGAAGAAGAAGAAGAAGAAGAAGAAGAAGAAGAAGAAGAAGAAGAAGAAGAAGAAGAAGAAGAAGAAGAAGAAGAAGAAGAAGAAGAAGAAGAAGCACAATCTTTTTATATAGCTGCTTGTTGGTTTTTTTGTCGTTTTTTTTTACTTTTTTTCTTTTTTTGGGTCTGTTTGTCATAGTTGCTGGTTTTGGTTTTTGATTTGTTCTTTTTTTGTTTGTTTGTTTTGTTTTTTCTATTATTGTTTTGTTGTTTATTGTTTGTTTTTGTTTTTATATTGTTGGTTACTTTTTTCTTCTTTATTTCTCTTCTAAATTGATTATATATATATAAATATATAACACCTAGAAGGACTCCTACTTTTTTTCTTTTTCTATTTAGCCAACAGAACCACATTACTTGAATCATCTTGTTCAGTCTCATAAATTGAAGGGGAAAAATGGATGGTACCACATCCAGACACTTGCATGAACATTTATTGGAAATAAAAAATGATCACACCTGAACATCAAACCCAAAGTCAATGATAACAAAATCTATACCCAATCCACAGCAAGTTGTACAAGTGGGGACCAGCTACACTAGTAGTTTTCTGGGGGGTAAAGAAAAGAGATATGGCATGCATGCTGGAAACAGGGGTGGAGGGAGGACAACACTGATGGTGGAAATACCCCTGATTCATTGTCACTCTATACCTTAAATATTACTGTGAAAGATTTGTAATTCACTTAGGCCACAATAAAAATAATAAAAAAAGAAATTATCACTCTGGACAAGAATTGTGTGTTGAAAGGAGATAAAGTGCTATGCATATTTCCCCTTCAGTAACAATACTGCAAACCACACTATCTAAAAGTAAAAAAGGAAAAGAATGAGAGAAGAAAAATGTCTGTCTTAGAGGCAAGCATGGAGGAAAGTGGGTGGGAATCTGGGGACATTGGTGAAGGGAAATATATGCACTAGTGAAGGTTATTATAGGTTATATAACTGAAATTCAATCATAATCAAATTTGTAACTGTGAAAAGAAAAATACAACTGTATTATGAATAAATTCTCAGTGCTCAAATAAGGTAATTTAAAAACCTAAAACTTGATTACAATAAAATGTGTGTCATGATGTTATTGAGAGAGTTCAATTAGGTAAAGTTATTATTTTTAACAAGGTACTGTGCAAAGGTTGCTACTGTGATCCAAAAGTTAAATGCCAACTGCTGTGAATGCTAAAACACAATTTGCAGTATTCAGGTAGTCTTTTGCAGCAAATAATTTTTTATCTCTAAAGGACAAGTATTGGACACTGAAATTGAGAAACCTAGAACTTCATTCTTAATTCACACAATTCATTGGTTTTCAGTAAGAGAAAATGAATATTTTTTCTTTATGATATTATTGTAACAATAACCTGGAAATACGAACCAATCTTTTTTTTATAACCCAACCTAATTTTGACAGTTCACTATACAGATTTATCAACAATTATGGATATATAATAAGAAATATATTGGAGTTTTTGTATGATTTCACTAAGACATTCTGTAAACCCCACAGTTGTTATATTGAGTACAATTGAAGAGGCCATTAATTCTCTATAGTTTCACATACATTTTTATGTGCTCAATTATGGTGATTATTGTCAGCATACAATGAAGATTATACAGGGCTTATAAAACTTATATGCATTTAAAATGTCATATAAATATGTAATACATAAAAATAAACTACTGAATAATACATATATTTACAAAGAAAATAAATAAAATATCTCAGAAGAGCTATTTCAATTATTCAGATAAATACTACCTTCTATGCCTGACTTTCTTTAATTGCTTTAAATCATAAAAATAACCTAGGAATGTTTTCTTGCAATAAAATAGAAAAGTATTTAATATAAACATCTAAAACTTGTCACTGTCATTTTTACCCTTAGTATTTAAGGGTACTTCAAAATTGCATTTTAGTCTAAATTGTTAACAGAGTTGTTACTATAGATGTTAATTATGAAAACTTATTTAAATTAATTAAAATTTTTGTACTTAGAAATGTGAGTCAAGGGGCCAGGCGGTGGCGCTGAAGGTAAGGTGCCTGCCTTGCCTGTGCTAGCCTAGGACAGACCACAGTTCGATCCCTCGGTTTCCTATATGGTCACCCAAGCCAGGAGCTACTTCTGAGCGCATAGCCAGGAGTAACCCCTGAGCGTCACTGGGTGTGGCCCAAAAACCAAAAAATAAAAGGAATGAGAGTCAAATATTTGTATTATGCTCTTGACTATTGTCTAGTAACTTGAAACACTTTGTTTTAATTTATAATATATCTTAAATTTAAAAAACTTTACTTACTTTTTAAGTTTTGTTACTATTTTGTGTTAGAGAAAAGCACAGTGATGCCTGAGGACTATGTATCTCCTGGATTGGTACTCAGGGGTTGTCCCCTTGAAATATTTTTTGGGGTACTATGTATTTCCAAGCATGGCATTGATGTCTCCAGAATACAAACCATGTATATCCACCCTTTCAATTGTGACCTGAGCATAGCCCAGATTTTTAGACATTAATCAACTAATTTCTAAAGTTTTGGATATACTCTAAATTTATCTCTAGTTAACATAATATATAAATGTATGTCTTCATATATTCTGTTCTAATTTTTCCTTTTAATAAAAACAATCTTGAATAAAAGTTCTTAAAAGAAAGCCATTGTTAATTACCACTTTTTATGACTGAGAGTTTTGTTTATAGACAATAACAGGGTTTATTGGTGTCTTATTTTTACTTTAAAAATCCATATGAATTCTATAACTATCCCATACAAAAACTAGCATAGAATAATAAAACAATCATAGTGATCTATCCTTTTAGGTCTTTTATCAAAGTTTATTTAATGCTTGATTAATGGTTTGATTGGTTGTTGGACCACACCCAGCAGTACTCGGGGTTTACTCTTGGCTCTGCACTTAGAAATCACCCCTTGCATGCTGGGGGAACCATATGGGTGCTAGAAATTGAACTGGTTCCCTCCCAGGTCGATCCTATGCAAGATAAATGCTCTATATCTGTGCTGTCTCTCTAGACTATCCTATTATATTTTTTAAGTAATAAGTTTATAATAGAAAAAAGTAGAGCTCATATTTCATTATGTTGCTGTGTGATAAGCGCTGTGCTGTATTCTGCATGTATAATGTCAATCAGTTGTGAGAATAACTTCAATATGAATACATTAGAAGGGCCATAGATATAGTACAGTGGGTAGGGCACTATTTTCAAAGTGGCCAAAATGATTTTGATTCTTAGCATTCCATATGATCGTAAGGATTGAGTCAGATCCAGAAGTACCACTGAAGGTAGGCAAAAAATAAAAAAAAAACATTATTTAGCCACTTTTCATGTGAGCAAACCAATACTAAAAACATTCAAAGGCTCATACCCTGTGTGAATAAAGTAAAACTGTGAATAAAATAGATTAACACCATGTTTTATATGTAAAATATTCTCATTTGAAATATTTCACTGAAATAGTAACAGTATAAACAGTGACACATTTATCTTTTCTGAATGTGATTAAATTTTGTTTAATTATGAGACTATTTCACTTTTTCCCTACATATCCTCTTCTATGAATGTCTAAATGTGGAGGTGATAGCAAACCTGGGTGGAGTTGGGATACTTTTTATCTGTTCTCTTAAAAATAAAGGTTTTGGGGACTTCAATGAGGTATTTAATTTTACTGAAAACTGTTTTTCAATAAAGCAAAATAAGTTTCAGGCCAAATAATTTTGAGTACATATAGTACACTTTACACTCTTATTCTAAATATTCAGAGTTTACTTCATGTTTTCTCAGACTTGCTGAGACTCTCCTAAGAGAAACTATTATTTGGTACCAAGAATATGCAAATGATCAGTAACATCAGCTTTATCTTTTTCTCTTATTTGCCTCAAAGAATCC